>LR737384.1:6744895-6775077 GCA_902655005.2 Marronus borbonicus | reverse complement strand
TAGCGAAAAAACCGGAAAAGAATTACCGACACACCTGGTATATCTACTGCTCGAGTCGTATTTATTTACAGATTAAATAAACAAACAAATAAATAGAACTTACATTGTTCAAATTAATTACCACAATGTCTGCAGCAATTAGCATAAACTGTTAAATGATTATTATTGAACTGGTGAACACGGTAAATGTATGCGCAGTGTTTTATATATTTGGAATTCACATAAGATAGGCAGCGTTAGAGTAAGTGCGCCGGTGTCAATGGCCATGATGGTACGGATTCGAAGCACTTAATACGTTTGGTATTCGAGAGTGAAGTTACGAAGAGTAGTTTCATGTTGTAGCAGAAGAAATCTTCAGCATTAAAGAAACCACAGCGTCACGTAGTGTATGTACGATAGAATGCGAGTGAGCACGTTATGTCAAACCGAAAAAAAAAAATACATCGTGTCCCATTCGACAGTCGAAGTCGAATAACGTTCGCTTTGATATATAGCCGTAAGTGGCACAAATCACGGATTTCACCGTATATGCCTCCGGTACGAAGCGCGCTTCTTATGATTGTGCATCACGATATTATTAGCTAATCAATAAGGCACAATACGTTCGATATTGATTAACAATTCTTCGCTGATTGATTCGTATATCGGTCGCGTCCCGCAACGCTGAATATGCTCAACGTGCGCAATAATTCGTACAACCTAATATGAGCTTTCAAACAAATGATCGGTATAATACGCGTAAAGTAATAAAAACACGCTACCACATTGTATTAAGAGATTAATGTTTATGCGCCATTTATCATATGTTAATAGCAAGCAATAACGCTGTATAATTTCATATCTAACGTTTGCAAAATTTAATACGTAAATCGCTCAAGTAACTGACGCATGTAGTAGGATAAAGACCTTATAACGTGCAGCAGAAGTAATTAATAATTCAGACTGTGTTCTGTAAAGGTAAATATCTAATAACAGGAAGGACATGCGCGTGTGAAAATATGAATTCTGTACGCTGAAAGTATTGTAGTAAATCTGACAGTGGTTAGACAGTTATAATTCTACTAAGCCATTGTGAATTTTATTAAATTTAGTCACTTCCTCATTCTTCAGTATTAGCGTATGTTATATGTGTTCTTCTCAAGATTTGCATAAAGTAATATGAGAATTAGCAAATATATCTCGCTAGATTACATTTTCTTATGACACTAAATGTGTATTTACTTTCTACAATTAAGTTACCACAGTCATCGTTCGTTTTTATGCCTACGATTCTTTATTGCGTAAAAGAGGAACAGGAAAGATTATGTTTTTACTACTACTTATTCAAATGGCGCTCATAAGGAAAGGTACTCAACCTGCACATTCAGAATTTATAAAACTTGGAGTCATAGACGCATTTTATATAGTCTACAGGATTATGTAAAATGCCGGTTTCCGTTTCTGGTGAAGAGCGGTTTAAAGGGTGAAATCAGTTTTTGAAAATACGTTTCTGGTTAATTGCAAGGGCTGCTCTGCTCTCTTTCCGTTGAGCCTAGTAAAGTAATACACAATTTATTGACAAAACACATTTATTTACATTTTTTCAAAGTATTCCTCTACACAGTCAATGCATTTTTGCATCCGTGAAAACCAACCTTCAAAACATTTTCTCTAATCTTCTTCGGCTGATGTAAAACGTAAACCCCATAACTTATTCTTTACGCGCAGAAAGAAAAAAAAATTATTAAATCGTAGATCTGGACTATACGGCGAATGACCCATTATTTCATTGCATTCAAATACGCAGTCGTCCGGGCAGCGGTGTGCGCCCGAGCGTTATCTTGGTCTTAAATGATCCTTCTTCTTGGACGGTTTCCGCGAACATTTTGGAGAATCTAAACCAGGCAAACTGCAGTGCACCAGGCAGCACACTAACAGCGCGACGATCCTCCAGTGCTGCAGTGGAAACATATCCTGTAATTCCAAAAAATGTGGCAACCACCTTTTTGTTTCGACTTTTTTCACGTTTCACGACTTGTTGGAGCCAGTGTCAGAGCGATCCAGTGTAGATTTGCACCATGCCACACTGTTTTCGGGGCACAAAGCTTACGTACTTATCAAATGTTGTGGCGTCAAGTGCTTTCACACAAATCTTTAAAGTAGTGATTAACATTCCATTCGAAGCAAGCTTACGCATTTTTGCCTTAGCACCTTCATTGACCTTGCAACATGACTACACGTAATATTTGCCGATATTACCTAAACATTAAGAGAACTGCTAAGATATGACTCCGAGTTTATTGGCATGCATAAATCCTTTAACTACTACACCTATGTATACATTATCCATAAAACAATATTTTAATATTGCTGCATATTTCCTATTAAGTATTCAGGTCTGTTTTCCAAGTAACTGCTTTTAAACTAAGCAAGCGTATGAAAATAGATTTAGATATTTAGGTGCAGATGTCTGTAGTTTAATAATGTATTTCCTTTGTTGAAAATTAACATCAAAATTATTAAGTCAAGGTCGGAAAATTTTCTTATCTAATAGTAAAAAACTTCGTCTTTAAAGTTTGGTACATCTACGTCTCTAAACCATTCACTAAGCAATTGACTGGTTAGTATTCCAGAATGCTACGACGCTTTAACAAGTACATTTAAATGCCTAAAAAGATTATATTAGCTAATTTACGAAATTAACCGGCTATAGCAAATGAATATTAATTAAAACTATAGATCTCAAAATATTTCCTGAAATAAGCTTCGTTCGTACTTGCAGACAGACCAACTTTGCGCCAACTTTAGATTAACTGCACGGTGTATTCAACTTTTGTTGCACTTATACTACGACCTGAATGTATAGTTCTTGATCGTCTCCCACTATTGTAACCTAACTGGTGGATGGAAATATTCTAAATTCATACGTCCGCTAATGTCTTACTAAGCATTAATACATTAATACTATAAGAAAGGTTATGGAAAAAAAAGATATATTTCAATAGTTCATAAGTAGTAAATACGCAGAGATGTAGAGGTACAACAACAAATTCAAATGAAACTAAATTTAATCCCTGAAGATGCTTAAATAATATTATTATTACTGCTAGATTCTCTTATTTTACATAGGTAGGTCTTCAAATTTCTGGCTATTTTATAAAGACACTTAGACCAGAATGCATGGTCCATTCCGAATGGTAACCACAAAAACAAATGTAATATCCCTTGCAAAGGAGTGAAGGACGGGGGTCGCGCCCATTAAGCCCCAATTACATCAAGTTTAGTGTATTTCGATACCCCTTTAGAAATACTAAACGTCTGTATACATCGATAGGAACATCCATAGGACATAGTAAACAAGAAACGGAAAAACCCTCGATTTTCGAAAACCGTTCTTCATCGGAAACCGATATTTTACATAATCCTATAAGTTACATTACATTCTGAATGTGCGAGTTGGGTACCTTTTCTTGTCAAACAAAGAGAAACCAGTATAACTTTAAATAAACTGCCGAACGTAGCTCGAAGTATAAGAAATGGTATGGCTAGGCTGTTGCTATTTATTAGTAAATAACTATAACGAATAAAATTAAATTGGATAGAGCATAAACTTTTAAAGATTAAATAATACAAGATCAGGTAAAGGAAAGATAATTATTTCAAATTATTTCTGAAACAAGAAAAGTATTCACAAGGATAATGAGTACACGAAAATAAAAGCATGGCTTCATTAAGGTGAACAATGTGATAAATGACGTGATAAATACAACCATCTGAAGAATATGAAAAGATTGAATGACAAAGAAGAATATGAAAGGAAGCTCATTATGTCATTAAAGTCAGATGAACAGTCTTGCTGATTAAAAGAATTCTCCATAATTTGCCGAATAATTTAATTGTAAAAGGAATGTTCTGTTTTAAGTTGCAGAGATTACGGACAATAATTGATAACGTAGTAAATAGAAATCTCAACAGTTGTAAATCACCGCATAATTTATTTATGCAACAATCACCAATTCCAAGTGCTTAAAGCAAACGTTGCTGACTACAGTTTAATAAGACTTAAAACATCATCACTAATGAAATGCCCATGCTTCATTAAACTTAATTATCGGCAACAATAAAGTTGGGAAACCATTTCGCTTTTTGAAAAAAATATTCGAACGATTGTAACTCACCAGCAACGGTAAAACTGTGTGGCCGTCTAACAACAGGCCCGACATTGATCGATTTAATATTGATAATTTGATGTTCCCACCTGCAACATTGAATTCAATTGGGTAAAACACGATAGTTTCTGGCCCTGCCACAATTGTTTCAAGTTTCTAATTTATTCGCGCAGCAACGTAAACTGTCGTCACCACGTGCCAAGCATATGTAAGGTTTTTCGAAGGCAAGCAAATGTAAGATATTGTCCATCCTCTAGAGTCTTTTGCAGATGTTTCTCCGGAGCCTTTTTCCTAATCCAGGGTAGTGGTAGCCAACAGCATGTCTTTGACAAGTAAATCAAGAGGCGGCAGAATTTGCATTACTGCTTTGCCTGTGACCGCGCTTCCCAATTTCCACCACGAAGCAATCGCAATAAGATAATAATAGCTATACATTATACAAAGGATACCGTTCAAGTTTTTATAAAAGCAACGAACGAAAATAAAATGTTTTGATACGAAAGATTTATTTGTTTTTCAAAGTATTCACCGCTGGGATCGATACTGTGTGCACTCGAAACATTTTTTTCGACAACACTTTCTTGAGGTGATAAAAATCGCTGCGTAGGCGACACGAACCCCTTCTCCTGAGACGAGGAAATAGGAATTTGTCTAGTCGCTGCAACATTTTTTTCTTTTTGCCTACTTTAGTCACCTCTGCTGTGTGAGCGCTGACATTGTCATGATGAAGGGATGCGACGCTGTTTTTTCCTGATTTCATCGATGATTTTTGGCAAACAAATTGTTTTATACCATTCAGCATTAACTGTTCTTCGATTCTCCAAAGCAAGGCTTGCAACATGTCCAGTATAACCAAAGAGAAACAATCATTTTCTTGGAAGTGTTTTGTGAACGAAGAATTTTATTGAATTTGGTTCAACCGGAAACAAGCAAATAGTTGATTGTTGCTTAGTTTGCGATTCGTACGAATATAACTTAATATAACTTTCGTCACCTGTTACGATATTGTTTTCAGATTTTGAAGTTTCTCTGTTGCATTTTTTGAGTGCTTTTGAGCATTTCCTTACACCAATTGACACGAGTCTTTTTTGTGCTTGGATTAAATTATACAAATCCATTAAAAACAGATCATTTTCACACCTGAATGTTCATACAAAATCGAATGTACTACGAGGATGGATATGCCTCTATCTCACTGTAAGTCACATTTCCGATTTCTGTGCTGTCACTGTTTCAACAATAACGAATGTAGAAGTTCACGAAAAATAGTGGTATTAATTAGTCAGCAAAGATATAAAAAGTTTGTAAGGAAAATATAGATTATTGAAAATAACAATTTGAAATCTAAATAGCTTCATCTAGTGGTTGTCTGTAAAAATTTAAGACGGTGCCCTCGTAACTGTGAGGAAAAGACTTCAGGTATTAGACTTCGCACAATAAAATACATCTGTTAATTTAGACACCCGACAAGGAACAACAAAGCCAGTATAATCAAAAAGCTTAGGACAGTCTAAGCTATTATTAAGTTAATTAAGTATAAATTTGAGGTTCCAGAAATTACGAGGAGGGTCGAGCGGATCAACTTTATACATATCTAGCAGTAACCTGTGATCAGATCCTTGCACCGGATATTTTGTATGACTTCTAAAATTAACTATTTAAAAAAAAACGTCTTTTGGGACCTGTTCAAATAAATTAATTTGATATGTACATGTGATCCCATAACTCATAGCAGATGCATATTCAAACCTCGAACGCATAAAGGAAAAATGTAAGAGAGAATCAATGGAAGTGGAATTGCGGATAATCCTTAATAAAACCTAGCTCATGTTTGTTCCTTGCACATTAATTATAATATAAATAAAATTAAGAAATTATAATATACCTATCTGTGGATTGCTGCCAACCCTCTATATAATTAGTTTCCTCGCTACTTCATTATTATTATGGGAAAATACCAAAAAAGATCCTGCCGATGGGATGTGTATGTACATCGACATTCCAAAATGTATACATCGACTACAATAACATGAATAAATAAATATTTGTGCATTTAGAGGATATGGATGCATAACTGCATACAAAGTGGTACGTTTCCTGTTGGTATACATAATCGTACAGTTATTGCAAATCGTTCAGAAGGTCATTTGTATGAGATAAAGCGCGAAATGGCTTTCATTATAAATCGAACTGTTTGAACAGACAGGAAATTTGTTTTAAACGAGTTCATTTACGATATTAAGCAGTATATGTAGTATCTCGACACCTTCTCCGGCATCAAGAAAAAATTAAAAATTAAATATCTTATTACTGTAAAGATTCTTCCGCATTGCTTTTTTCACAAAATTACAAAACTAAATTTGTAACCATTTAATCGAATCATTTACCAAACACGTCTTCTACACGCGAGTTTAAAGCGTGAAAATACGTAAATTACCTTGTGAAATAAACGTAGTCTCTGCATGAAAATTTTAAGTATTTGTGTTAAAGACGATAGCAGCACGTTTTCTACTCGTACACTATTATTTCTTATTGCACTCTATTTAAGATCGTTGTAGGTCTAAATTTGTTACGCTGAGCAACAAAAATTATTGAATTTCTCGAAGCACGAAGGCAAAAAAGTACCGCTTAGCAATGCCGCTATTGTTACAATACTACACGTATTGTAAAATTGTGAAAGAAGGCTGACAAAAAGATGTTTGATGGATTGTTATTGAAGGACACAATAAAAACAGAACGGCATAAAAATAATGAATATTCGTGAAGTATCGCGTAAACGATACGAAATGGCCGGACATGTTTTATTATTACATAAGAGTTTTTTGTGAGGCAACTATGCGATACACACTAAAGTCGTTCTAACAAACGGAAATTAGGAACGGTGTTACTTCGGTCAAAATGGGAAGTCCTAAAATAATTATGTACCTGAGTCACGACGAATAAATTGTGTTCTAAATTGGTAATACATGGATATTTAGATAATAATAAGTTGCTGCAATATTCATTGCCATGGCATGGCATTGTATAAGTTTATGTCCATCTTGTTATAGACAACACAATATCCATCTCTTATGTTTTGCAATGGGTGTCCCAATATAGAAGCGTAACATTTAATTGTTTAATAAAAGACATCTTTTTCGAAAAACTACTGTTGCATTGCAACTCAAAATGCAAGATGATCATAAAAGAACGTGATCGAGAAGACCATATTTTTTTTGTTATTATTTTTTATGCTGATTACAACTACACATGACAACTAAATCCAAGATTGAAAGCTCAAATTACCCTTGACCTTTATTCAAATTATATTTGATGTTTATTGATGGACAAAAGCAGTGGAATGAGGAATGGTAGTTGAGTGTAGGCTTTCACGACCGTAATCCATTGTAGAAATGTCTTTCGGGTGATGTCGTGTAGTTGATATTTAACTTGACGTTTCGCTGACTATCCTGTCGGCTTCTTCAGAAGATTTCTAAAGACTTTCTTTAGACAGTCTTTAGAAATCATCTGAAGAAGCTGACAGGATAGTCAGCGAAACGTCAAGTTAAATATCAACTACACGACATCACCCGAAAGACATTTCTACAGAGGAATGGTCTTATTCTATGCAACTACGTATGTATGGATGAATTTCGTCTTCAGTTAGCCCATTTTGATATCATGTCCTTAAATCAATTCCTAAATTTTGTGAAAATGGTGCAGTACGTAAGGTCGCAATCCCGGTAATGGTAGAATCAATATACATCACTCGCCTAAAAATTTCACAGGAAGCTAATTTGTCGTATAGTACTTGCCAGAAAAATGCTTGAAAAGTATCCATGTAAAATTCGTGTTGTGCAAGAACGCAAGCCCATCATTAATAAGGGTGCGGTACTGCAATTGCCTTATGTGGCACCATATGTGGAAAAACAGGCATAACTAACGTCCAAATATCTTATACAGACTCCTAATTACAATCGAAACATTTTTATTTGTGCTATTTTTAAATTACTCTTAAACAACTGCTATCTTGCTCCTTAAGCAAGTTCTGGGTCTTAAACTTCTTAATCACCATGAAACTTTAATCAATACTCAGATTGTCATAAACGACTTTACAGTCACGTAGCGCCATAGAAACTCACTCGTATTGCCCTTAAACGTTTCCAAACATTGTTTTGAAGTTATCACTCGATTTCATTTGTGATCAATCGTAAGCACAGCATCCATTTTGCCATTAACATTCTCATACTCAATCTTTCGCGAAGGATGTTTTGCACACAGTTGAGATGGTTACCACACTAGCAATCTCTTTAATCGTCACCCGACGTAATCATATC
The DNA here is from genome assembly GCA_902655005.2 of Marronus borbonicus. Lineage (NCBI taxonomy): Eukaryota > Metazoa > Arthropoda > Insecta > Coleoptera > Scarabaeidae > Marronus > Marronus borbonicus. The sequence continues at coordinate 6,766,613 of LR737384.1, read as the reverse complement.
AATGGGACGATCTTGCCGCTTCCCATCAAAAGAAAAAAAAGAAGTCGAATCACTGACCGGTATTGTCTTTTTCCATGTTTCAACAAAGCTGTTTCAATAGCCATCAAAACAATTAAGGTGTAGAACACAAAATAAAGGTGTTTGTCGATAAAGTTCAAAGTAAATAATCTCAATTAATTTAAAAGAAATATTAATAAAAAAAATAAATGTTCTCAATTTATAGTTTATAACATAAAAAGGCAAACAATTTGAAACGTAGTTAAGAAAAGAGGAAAAAGATGGAAAAACGAATAAAGAAATTAATAATAATCATAATAAAACAAACAACATAACCAAAAAAAAAACAATTACAAAACTTATTATTCTTTAAAAATATACCGTTTCTGTTTTGTTTCAGTTGTCGTCCTGGTTGGATAGGAGAATTCTGTGATCAGTGCGAACCATATCCAGGATGTAAAAACGGCTATTGCAACGGAACATCTTGGCAGTGCATATGTGATACGAATTGGGGAGGAATACTGTGCGATCAAGGTAAATTAATTCCCAATATACGAACAGATTGGTTACAATTGCATGCTGATTAGTGAGCACAACTCCCATCGAGTGCAAAAAACAGTCAGAAAGAGAGAGAGGGCTACAGTTCGAAAGGGTTGAATAATGAGGATAATGTACAATTCATTGAGATCGCATTTGAAGTAGGCATTATATTAACCACAGGGGGAAGGTTGTGCTCTAGATCAAGTGCATCATTATTGAAATTACTCTCCGGAACGTGATCGTCGTCGTTTCGAACCCATCCGAGTATACGTCATTTTTTTCTTTCTATTTTATTTTTGCTATTTTCATTAACGTGAATGGGAGCCAGAAATCCCTCGCCGACACTTACAACAATTGAATCTTTTTTATATTTAGAACAGATGCACAAGTGCAAGGGCCGTTCATGTGTTGCCTTTAATGTTCATTCTATTAAAATAGTCAGATTCGCACGTGCTGGCCTACTTTCCAAATGGAGTGTAGATGCTTGTATATGGAGAGATATTCCCACGATAGTTTACTAATGTCGGCATTGTATTTTAGACATTTCTTTGTTTACGGTGATTACATCTGGAACTGCACCGCATTTGATAAATTGTTGCTTTGCTTTTGTTGACATTCTGAAATGAGAAAGTGGCAAATACAGTACGTTGCAAAAAAATCACTTATCTACTAAATTGGAAAACTGAAATTGGTGACACAGTGTGATTTCACAGTAATTAAGAAAGTATAATAAATAGACTAAATCTTACAAAATATCTTATTTAATTTAGCTACCGGTTTCGTACATTTACTTTTACACGTCCTCAGGTTAAAACTAGAATAATAGTAAAACCATATTGGATGCAAAATCATAATTAAGATTTTTTTGTACTTACTATTATAATAAAATTAGATAACAAGAGAGCAGCGGCAAAATCATTTCAGGAGATAAGGGACAAGAAACACGTTAAAAATTGACGAAACGATTAGTGTCAACTACAACATATGTGTTTTTTTTATTCTAATAAAATATTATAAGTTCAATGGTAAAATTCAGAAATTGAAATAAAAATATGAATGTGTAGACTTTTATTTGCCAATAATCTAAACCTAACTAAAGTTTAACAAAGAGTTGAGGTAAGTGTTGTCTAGTAATCATTTATCAAAATAGTCTAATCTCATTATTTCCATGCTCTCCAAATTATTAAAACGCAAACCCTTGTTAGCAAAATGCAACACTTCCAAATGTAAATTCCTGTCAAAAGAGTGATTGTTTTCTAACAAATTTGAGGCAAAGTGAGAGAAGCCAGAAGCTGAGGGTTGTAAAGAATAAATATGTGCTTCGATCCGCCCAAAGACCGAATTCGGTCTTCGGTTGAAGATGAGGATCGATGCATCCTCGAAACAGCTGTCCCAGAATAATCAATTATACTTGTGCGGTGCGGAGTGTGCCGATACTTTTGTGTTGTTAGCCTTTGCCAAGAATGACGCTTGAATAAGTATTCAAGCGTGCATTCATCTTTTTTCCAATCAACTTGATAACTTTTTTGTCTTTTTCATTTGTTTCCTCTGTTTCATTTGTTACCTTTTGACCTGACTACAACCAAACCTCTAGAAATCTCTAACTTTTTCCAAATTACGTTTAATTGCCATTTATAACACATACATTTTCATTATGTAAATCTCATCGATATAATAGAGTTTTCTTTTACCAACAAGCACTTGTTCAAGAGCTCCATGCATCAATACATAAGCGCATCATCTTCCAAATGTAGATATTATGTTTTAATCAATTGAGTTACACTTGTTTATACGCCATGTGCGAGCTACAACATTTAAATCTGTTATAAAAATCGCACCCTTCGTTACGGTCTATTTATCAAACACTCCCGATCGACAGTGGGAATTTTTACAAAGAGCTTGTAATGAATAGCGAGGGTAGCTTATAACTAAAAAAAGCAATGTGTAAGGGTGGATGAATTTCAAAGCGACCACTTGATCCCTATCGTACGTAATCTATTATAACGCACGTGAAACTGTCACATAGGTTTACAATTGGAAAAAAAAGTTAAACTGTTTCATAGAGTGCCTATCCTATGATTGAGTACGTGTATTTAGAACATTTCCCTCAATTCTCTCTATCTTATTTGCATACAAGATTATCTGCAAAAAAACGAAAGATGCACTTGAAATATTTTGAAGCAACAAATTGAGCGTGAATTCATTTTTGTGGTACAAGCTGCTCAATTTCCACAGCATGCAATACAAGTGTACTTTCTTAAATGCGCCACTCTACATATTGTGCATAACATAAATTCGAGAGCGTTAAGTTCTCGCCACGCATGATGCAAATTTAGCTTGATCCTACATGTTATTACATTTCTGAATACTTCCCTTCAATTCAATTCAACTTTCTTCAACATTCCCCAAATCTACCGGACTTAGTTTCTAAGATAATTTGAGATTATTGCGAAATGTTGTTGCTTTAACGGGCGAATACTAAAGGCTAGTTGTACAAAGAGCGTTCAACATTGAAGTCTTCATCAACGGTTTAACACAACGCTTGCATCGTACAAAAGCAAATCGTGGTTCATCGTTCGGTCTAAACGTTGGAATACGTCAAGTGGCAACCGTTCAACGCTTATCATTTTTCGACAAAGGCTACATTATGATATTATGAAAGGTACAAATAAAGAGGGTCCTTTCTTTCAAAACTCAGTCCCTTATTACAACAAAACTTAACAAAACTTTTCCTGATTCATACATTTTGGCCTGAATATGGTTTAAACATGAAGCCGGTGGTTAATTTGATTGAATTATAGAATTTGTGGAAAAAGGACCCTTTTTGTTTCTACCTTTCATTATAAATTAGTCACATAGAGTCACCACAGGTATTTTCTGATTCATGTTCTGTAGAATTAAATCGCCTTGTATAAAAATAAAAATGATAAGCAATGTGTACATTTCTCCGCTATTGAAGTTTACGACCGTCCAAATATTACTTATCCGTTAGTTACATTACGTAATATTTTCTACATAATTTCTATATAATATATAATGTTTCTGGTTGAAGAACTTGAGCCATCCATGAAACCTAACTTTAACATCCTTTAGTACAATGGGCCAGAACGGTGACGTGAATTTTATTTTATTGAGTGCTTCTAAGTGTTCGGCAATATATCGAAAAGTTGAGATCATTTGAGGTTTTTGCGAAATGCCGATGTTTATCCTATATGCCTTGCATTTTAAGGTAGTGGTTCTGTCGAGTTTCCTTGGGTATATCATTTTTTTTAGTATTAATTAAATTCCACAAGAAGCCCAACGAAATGGTTGCTAAGTTTGATTTATTTAAATTTTTTGAAATGGACCTCTGGACTTTTTCGCCCTATCTAAAATGCCTCCGCCCATAGCAAATTAAATATGAAACTATGCCGACGAGATACTCATTTAAATATATGAAACGCTACGACGAAATGCTAAAATAAACTCTTGTTTCTCTAAAGACAATCATTCAGGGTGAAATAGGGCATAAGCTCGAAATTTAACACAGAATCAAAATCTGACAGAAAAACAGTACTGTTTTGTCACCTTCGGTATAAGGGAGAGATACCGGATGTTGAATATATAGGAAAGTGTGTTTTTGTAACTATTAAAAGCGCTAGAGGTAAAAGAACAAAACGAGTTCTTCTTATTTCTTTATAAAAATTTTGCAACTTTGCCAAATGTAAACCTAACCTCCATCTCCAATAATAGGGATGGTGAAGGTCGAAAATGTATCAGCCTGGATTTTGGCTAAGGTAGCTTCAAAGGATACCTTAAGTATATACACTTTCAAATTTCTATTTTACTCACTTCCTTATATACTTTTAATCGAAGTTCCTCGTGATCTACCCCGTATTTTTTTGTATTACCTTATTAAGACGTTCAATAATTTCTGGTCTTACGATTGGTTTCGAATAAATTTAAATTTGTGACCTTTTATTTTTATCTTAAATTGCTAGTGTGCAGTTTTATTTGTAAAATGTATTTTATTTTTCAACATGGTCTCCTTTGAGGTCGACATACTTAGTCCAACTCTTTTCCCATCTAAAACAAAAAAATCTCTTCAATCCTACAAAACAGGCGTTTTTGCGACGCTTTTCACACACTTTCAGACTTCGACCATTCATCACCATATCGTGAATTTTTTCAATCATTTTCGATGTGATGACCTCACTTAGACGACCTGGACGTTCTTCATCAAAAAGTCGTACGGCCGAGTTTAAATTCAACTGTTCAATATTTTATGGCCGATAACGAAGGTGCAGAGTTCCCATAAACTTCGCTCCTCCTCCTTGTTTTTTTTTAATAAATATGTTTACTGCTCTATAATCGATTTTTTTCCATTGTTGTTAAATCACAAAGGTTGTTCACTTTAAATGGCTGTGATTCACAAACGAAAAAATGAGTTATTTCAATTCTAGTGGCGCCATCTTTTGGCGATGTCGGGTAATTATCGAACCCCCCTTATATTGACCAGTTATTATAATTATTAAAACTTTATAAACAATAAAATTAATGTTGAAGTTGGAATTGATAAAAGTTAAAAGGATGTAAAATAAAACTGAAAGTTGAATGAGGACTACACAAGCAAGCACTTCAACATAAGTAAATACACAACGAAATTAACCAGAATCGTTTATTTCAATGTAATAGAACTAATTTGTTTCTTTTTCAGATTTAAATTATTGCGGTACTCACGAACCTTGTTTGAACGGAGGGACATGCGAAAACACCGCTCCCGACGCCTACCAATGCACATGCCCTGACGGCTTTTCGGGAGTGAACTGCGAGGTAGTTGATAATCCGTGCGCTACAGCTCCTTGTCAGCACGGAGGTACCTGCCTTGTTGACGGCGGGTCTTTTACCTGTCAGTGCGCTCCTGGCTGGACTGGATCAACCTGCAATATTGGTGAGTAGCCTAAATTAATCACCTTATTATATTATTCTGGATCGTATTTCTTTTTTATAATCCTTATGAAATACACGCATTTGTAAAGCTTTCTTACAAATTCATTTTCTTTGTTGTTTCTATTATGTTATGAGTGGTATGTTTAATAAATACTATAAATATGGTTATCATTTCAAATTACCCCCTAATATATGGGAATGCATGTATGTAAATTTATGAAGCACTTATAACTTGTGGCATAGTAGCGTATTATGCTTTCTACGGTTGGATGTACATTTATTATGAATTGGTTTATTATATATACACTTGTGAACAATTAAGATAAATTAATTGCGGTCCCATATTTCTAAAATAAAAATTTACGTTCGTTATAATCCACTTCAGACACTTATAATATAAACAACCTTTTCTTCTTTTACGCCGTTATTAATGATAACTTCTACTTCATTTAGTCAGAGGTATCAACGTATTAATAAAGATTTTGGAATCAATTTTCTATCCAAAAGTAAAAGCCTTATTTTTCTTTTTTGGGTTTTAAGTGCGAATCAGATTAATAGGAGAAATTCAATTCGGCAAAATATATAAATTTATATCTTTTCAAAGTCGTATTGATCAAACATAATTGCGGAATTGAGGATAGTACTAGGTATAGTCTCGAGAGAGGTATTGAATACAAACTTGCACAAGATTTTTTAAAAAAAATAATATATAATATGCGTAAGATTTAGCTCCTTTAAGAGCATTCTTGTGGCATTATTAATAGTGTTACAATCGCTTTTTAAGTATATTTTATTACTATTAAATTTAAATTTTCCTTATACATAAAATATTTACAATAATTAAAACTTCCGACTATACCGGAAATAGCCGTGAACTTTGTTATTTTCAATAAAGTACTTTATATATATTATATTTTTGAACCCCCAATTCAATTTTAAAGCTTGTTTGATAAAACAACTAGCTTAGATACTGCCAACTTACTTATTGCTATTCTGTACGATCAACAGTTCAATTTTCGCGAACTGAATTATACGTCCCCTAAAAACTTTACTGATACCTTTCGATATGCTGTGAAAGGGGAGTTATGAAGGACAGGTCGGAAATTTATACTATTTCTGTGACAAAGCCTACGTTGGTCAAACGAAAAGAGCGATAGGCACCAAATTCAAGGAACATATCAAATGTTATCGTTGCGGTAGAATTGAATCATCAAGTGCGGCACAACACACAAACGAAACCGGACGTAATATTAAATTAGAAAACCTGAGATTGATTAAGAACGTAACTTTGCCGAGGGAATTAAACGCTTACGAAACTATTTACGTAAAAAGCAACGCCATTTGATGAATAGAGAGAACGGGCCGTTGTCATTCTCAGTTCTGTTTGATTTATTAGGGTGAGGCATTTATCGGGGTAAAATGACAAATGTTTTATGTTTCGTGCTGCAATGACTAGAGACCCTTTCTATTTCTTCTAGAGTTTGTTTTTCACATCATTTGGTCTTCGGTTGAAGATAAGGATCTACGCATCCTCGAAACAGCTGTCCCGGATTAAACTTGTATGGTGCGGAGTGTGCCGATACCTTCGTGTTGTTTACTATACTACCCCACAGTTCTTCCTATCATTATGTATATACCTTATACTTGTTAATCTTATTATTCATCCACCTGATAAAGCCACAGTGTGACGAAGTAATATTGTAGTGGTAGAATAAAATATTTTTAAAAGTTGAACTTTTATTGTTTTATTATTTCGTTTAATTTTCAACATATCTCTCTGAGCTTGTTACATTTGTTCCAACGATATTCAAGTCGCTTAGCCCCGTCACTAACACGACGATTCAAATCACACCTCTTCATTTGATGAAATTCTTTTACCACCAAGCCAATTTTTCCTGTGCCCGGAAACAAGAAAAAGTTTAGCGGAACTAAATCTGTACTGTAAGATGCATGACGAAGAACACGTTTAAATTTATTGACCCAAAAGCAAATCATGGTAGAGATTCGCCATGAACACGGTCTAAATCTTCTTTGATCTTTGGTTTTTTCCCGTCAATATGAAAGTGTTTAATAACCGCACGAAATTCTTTTTTATCCATATTCACAAAACAACTTCGTTTATTGACTATAACTGTGCAATTCAAACCACCTAACGTATTTAGCTCAAACTTTAACAGTTGTTGTATACGAGGCTATACATTTGATAAATGATACGCATACGTTCGCTACACCGCCATCTCTGTATTTTTTACCTTACTTTTCAGACCGCCCTCGTATGATTATAATTACGTAAATTATTAAATTTATTCCGACGAATTTTAGCCAACTTCGAATTATGTGTTTGCTAGAGTTTTCAATTTTACCGACGATATGCTACTAGGACATTATGAAATTCTTTGCGGAGTATCAATGAGCATTTATAAAAATTGATTATTTCCGATAATAATGTAAACGACGCAGAACCGGAAAACGAAGAATTGCTTAACACGATTCTTGCACTACAATTTCGTCTATGCAAAATATCTTGAGGCCCTTCCACTAATATATTTATATATTTTGATCGGTTAAATAAATATACATCCAGCTTTTTTAACGCTAGCAACGTAATAGGAAATCAAAAGCCTAAACCCAAAATATATATGATACGGCTTATTACGGCTATGTAAAATGTCTCTTATTTTTCTCTAAATTCACCAATTGTAAGCGTTTGAGTCATATATTAGAATTAAAATAAAAGAAATTTTGCCATGCTTCCAGGAAGTTAACTCAAAGGACAACTATACTGATATCGCGTACCTTACTTCCCTGACTATGTAATCACAGCAGATTAATAAGAACGTCAAGAACAACGAAAAAAATGCCTGAAAGTACGACGTCTTCAGTATCTACATACTATGCGTGCTGATTGCAAAGAGAATCTTTATATCCGCGTTTAATGCATCAACTATTTGTTTCTGTAAATCATTTTATAAAGAGGCGAATGGGTGTGATGGTGGGTAACTGTACGCTGTTTTATTGGTAGTAATTCATGCAACACGACTTACATCGTCTAACTGGCGTATCCGAAAAGCGCGCTGAGAAAATTAGACACGAATACTTCCCGCATTGCGTAAATTTTGATTTAAACGAGTTTTGCATAATACTTAACACTCAATAACGCCCAACATCTAGCAGAACGGAATTTAATTAGTCAGTCGGTCGATGCACGGATATCTTGTTAATCAAAATCTACTAACTATTACACCGAATTTTTCAGCTTCTAATGTGTTCTTGCTTATAATGAAAATCGAACTAGGTCAGCGCTTTAAACCTATTGTCTTACATTTCTAATCTGGCGGTAGAAGTTCACTACATTTGTTTTCACGTGAATAATAGGGTACTTACAAATGAGTAAATTTTAGTGAAAGTTAAAGAGAAGCAAACAAGCAATACTGTGGACACCACAAATAATAGTGCGAGGGAACTTTGAAAGTGTTTTCATGCGCTATTCTCTTACGTACCGAGTTTTCCATTTCACTTTGGCCGACACTTATTTCCGTTACTATTTCAAATACAAAAAGGTTACAAGAAAAATGTCGTAGTGTTTTAGTTCTTGCTATGTTGTGGTCGATTCTGGCGTAGAGTTGGTGTGCAGGCAAATAAAACCTATCCTCTTTTTAAGCATGGTGCGGCAAAAACGGCTTCATTCTTAGTGTAAAACTAACTTAATAAATTTTCGAGCAGATTCATCAAACATGATAAACAGTTGCTAGGTTAGATATCAGGATCAGTTAATTCCTCAGCGTTAATGTTTAGGTTTCTTTGATTCTCGCTGAAATTCAAGCAACACTGTTCTTGTTTATTATGTTTTTCGGAATTTGCGTTTCACTGCCAGCATCAATACCCTGCACCAGTCAGTGCTCGGCAAGCTGTGCAAGTAGACTCTTTAGAAGTCTACCAACATCGTAAGTACTATCAGCATGAATTAAAAGCACAATTGAATTAAAACAGGAAAATTAATCGAATACTACCAGGCATGGTTTAGAAAAGGTCTACAAGAGATCAAATTTTTACATTAAAACAAGTCTTTACATCATGCTACAGATATGAAATACCTGTACACGTGTTGGTTATGGATTTCAAAAACGCCTACACTGAAAGAAAATGTTGGTCTAGCTTTGTTGACTCAACCAACTTTGTTAAATATAAAACACTCCATATGGTTTTAAACAACAGCATTCAATTGGTTGAACCTCTTGAATTGGATTAACTTTAAAATGGATGTTCGGCCAATCTACTTTAGAATGTTGGTAGGGAGCAAAAAAATGCATACCTAGAACCAAAATTGAACACGTGTACATTGAAAACGGAAAGTAAAGTACAAACGCCGATTGTGCAAATCTGTCTTCAATAAAAAAAGGATGCCTTTATGATGTCTGTTGTGTAAAGCGAATTTTGAGGTTGATCTGAAAGCAATATGTTTCAAAGCACTACCACCACAAATATTGGTTTGATTTAACAAAAATAATTGAACCAAAGCTAGTGGATTCTGTGAAGTTGCAAGATAAATTGGATGTACTCGGTAAAGTGAGCCAATTCCTTTCTCTCAATGCACGTCTCTGTGAATAGGCAGGAAGTGATTAAGCCCCTGGAAGGGCTACAAACTCCAGGAACACTGACAAACAATTAGTAACTACAGCTAGGAAGAAAAGGCTACACATCAATATAGACAAAATCAATTATATGAAGTCAAAGGTAAATCATGAAAAAAAGGAGAAAAAGGTTGAGATTAACCAAGAGGAAAATGTGGAATTTAAGTAAGTAAGACAGCTTTAAGTGCTTAGGAACATCAATTAATGATAAATGTAAGAAAGAAACAAAAATATATCTAAGGATAACGAAAAGTAACAGATTTGCCACTATACAACCCATTAAAGTCGAAAGAGGTTTTTGTAAAAACGAAAATAAGAGTATATAAAATTGTACTAAAGCTAATGTTATATATATACGAATCGGAAACCTGGGCGATGAACAAAAAAGTACAAAGCCGAATTTTTGGAGGGAGATAAATTGATGAAGGACGGGAGAGGCGAACGAATAAGGAAGTATAAGACATACTTAGTGAACCAAAGATCAATGATGTGTTTAAGATAAAACGATTACAATGTTGGAGAAAACCGGAAGGGAAAAGGAACAAAGAGGAAATGGAGGGAAGCCATCTCAGATAAGAGAGCAGCTATTGGCCTGATTGCCTTGAGTTGATAACAACATAGATGTTGTAATTTTTACAATAATTTTCCGACCTATACCTATAACAAAATGAAATAAAGTGAACAACAGCAAATACATCCCCGATGCACTAATGTTAACCATATTACTGATCTTTAGTTCACCAAATATATTAAATATTTCTTTATTCATTCATCTTTTTCATCCTTCTACAGTTCATCTCCTTTTAAAAATTCGGCATAATATTTTTCTCGTCCACGTTTCTATCTTTATTTGTACTTTTTTTGTTCAACACCCACGTTTCCTATCAGTATAATAAAGGCCATATAACAGTTTTATACTCTCCTTTTTGTTTTTATTTAAAGAACTGCACATGTACAATTATACAAACTTCTTATGCCTTGTTTTTGGCACGATTTTTCTAATACAATATGTAGAAATGTTGATATATGTAAGTTAATGTTTGTACTTTTAATTCTTGTATTGATTGTAATTGGTTTCTGATAGTGCCATCCCGATGAAGAGTGAAAAAACAGTCGAAAAATGTTGGTGTTCCTAATAAAGAAAATAACAGTATTTGGACTTTTACCACTTTTTTGCTTTTTATGTTATACTTTTTAACAGTTACGTACTAGGTACTCCATTACTTCTGAAAAAACTTTAATTTTATAGACTTACAAATATTAACAACTTGTTGGCCAGTGTCGTCGATAGGTGAATGGATGATTTCCTAAAAACAACTGATAACTAACTTACCATCCTCAAATCAAGCTAGCTAAAAACATTGTTAAAAAAACTCGTCGTCTACGTGCAACTAAAACTAGTACTGATTCGTCTATTCATTCGAAATAAGAATCCCAACCGCTACACATACGTTCGCTAGAAGATAAACTGTTTTGGCTGCACTGAGGTGCAGCTGCTGTTATAGGTTTCATTTATCCTTTGCACCAAGAAGAAAAAAAAGGGAAAGGATATTAAACAATGAGATCTGTTATATTTAAAATTCAACAAACATAATTAACAGACATAATTCCCCGATATTTATCGAAGACTGCTCTTTATAATTAAGCTCCACCTACAAATAGTGAGAGCCAGTCGGATAATCAACGTGAATCTAATAATTGAGTAAGCAAAAGATGTGCAAACGGCAAACCGAAGAAGGAGAGATATCCTTTCTCTCCTCCATCTATTCGTTTGAAACAAGCGACCGCTCGTCCCTCTATCGGTGCGCTTGCCGTACTACTAAATATTGAAAGAATTTGGGCGTAAGCAAGAGAGTAGAGAGAGAATTAATAGAGTCCGCACTGGTATAAAAATAGAAGCCTCGCCGGGGCAGTATAAATCAGCGGTTACCTAGCAATTACTTCTCCTCCCCGCCCCGTTATTATATCTATTACCCACTAGGAGTGCTGCGATCGCGGGGAGACTTAATTATGGACGGGCTCCGGTGCTGAGCTCTTCACCTTTGACCTCACATTCCACTGCTGCCACCACACGAACACTCTTTGCTCTATCTTCGTGTTCCTCGCTAGTTGTACTACAAGTAGAAGAAATTTGTAACCGATTTTTGTTCGTATTGATTTATTGACGCTGGGTATCCGTAACATTTCTTCTAATAACCTTTAAAAGATCTTCCAGAGGCCCGTTATTGATGGAGAAGATGTGGTTTCCGTGTTGGTAAAAGCAGATCTGCTGGAAATTTGCGATCCTTTTTGTTGCTGTTGCGGAGATGCGCACATACATATAAAACATAAAAGCGCCGCATGTATGGCATGGAGTTTGTAATAGCATTTCATCTTGCTGATCTCCTCCGGTGGAAGAATTTAAGGTTTCTTGTACTTAATATTTCTATGTTGTGGCATGGTTCATTGATTTGAACGACCAATACAGCGGGTGACTCGCTATTAACTACAAAGATTTCGTTCTTGCTATATGGTATACATTCATTGCTGGGTAAATCGAATCATACAGAAATATAATTTGCACGTACTTCATGTTTCTTATAAATTTTCTAGAAAATTATAATGATATTGTATAATGGACCAGAGCTCTGCCCTGGCTTTAAAAAATATTAGACGAACTAGGTAAATACCTCTGTACCACGTTAAGAATACAAAAAAATTATAATTATGATGGAGGAAATAATGACCAATAACAGCTCATACACAATCACCTGCGGTTATAAGAATCAACCAAAAAGTGATTGACTCAACCAACTTTGTTTGTTAAATGTACTCAGCACTCCATATGATTTAAAACAATAGCATACGATTGGTTGAACTTTTTGAGTTGGACCAACTTTCAAATGAATGTTATAACTTAAAAGCAAAAAAAAAATGCAAACGTATAATCATGCAAATTCAATGCAAAGGCCAATTGTGCAAATTTAAGTATATGTTATCTAACCGTAAAATAAATAATAAAAAAATTATGTGTATGAAACTCTACTTGTGTCTGTTGTGTATGAAGGGAATTTTGTGATTAATCTAAAAGTAATGTATTTTGAAGTACAATCGACACAAATATTGATTTTATTTAACAAAAATAATTGAACCAAAACTAGTGCGTTCTATTAAGTTGTAAGGTAAGTTGGACATATTCACTAAAGTGTTGAATGAACATGTTTTTAATTGAATGAACACGCATAAATTTGCAACATTTCCTAGTTTGTCGGATGAACCAATTGCTTTCTCTTAACGTACAAAGGAATAATAACAGCAATTTTTTCAGTAGGCGTGGAGGGTATAGGTTGATACGAAAAGCCATATATTACATATGTGTTAAAGAACAAATAATTACTTTGCAATAAAAGCACAATAAAACAAAATGGAAGGAAATAGATACAAATAGTGAAACTTAAATTACAATTTAACTGTTGGTGCCTTTTGTTTTGCGAATGCATCGATAATATAATTGTAATCTCAGATGCCTGTGATGTCAGCTTCATTTGAAAGAGTTGCGAAATTTGTAAGTTTCTTTGGCCTCTAATATGTTTGGAGAAGTTTCGTTCAGCACTTGCTACGGTCACAGTAAAGTTTAATGATGATAATAATATCGTTTATTTACCCAACACATTAAAATATTTAAAATTGTTGTTATATAGATCTCTATTACTACATTTACGCCCTCTATGGTTCATACAACAATCCGTAAATCAATAAATGGCACAGCAAATGATAATATCCTCCAATTGTCTGTTGCCTATTCTGGATAGCGTATATGCTGGAGTGCCAGTTTCATTAAATTTGGTATCTTAAAAGTGCTTTCATATCTCGAACTGATTCAAGGGACAAGAAAGAACATACGCACAAGTATGAATGGACAACCTAATTTATTCGAAAGAAGTTTATATAAGAACTTACCACACATGAAATAGTCTGTTTGATAAAGATGACATATTATGATGTGTCATAAATCTTCTTGTGACGTACCCCTCCTCGGAAAGGTTTACATAATTCTAAAGCGATCATTGTGTTTGGGTAAATAATATGTAAACTTGTTATTTGTAAATGGTCAACTGTTCTAAAGGCGGCATTTTTTTGCGGCTATTTGTTAGGTCCATGTCCGTTATATTTTCTTAATCAAAAAATAATGTACAAAAATTGCTGTTTCCGTAGTTTTCATATTAAATTTAAGGTCACTCCGACCTGAAAATTGAAACACTTGACTTCAAATTTAGGCGAATGGATTCAATCGATTTGAGATGTGGTTCAATCGCCAATGCTTCTGCCAATTGTTTTGGAGCTATCTTCATTTGTTGGAACCTATTCGATCTATAACTCCTCAAAGATGTTGTCACATATTCTAGAATATTATCGCATTGTATGAGATCAAGTTTCGGTGATTGTGCCTTTCTACATTCCTTTCATATTTGACCCATTGTCATAACCTTTCACGGAGCAGAAGTATCGAATGCAATACGTCAAGACAACAGGAAACACCTTTCTTTGTACTGTGAGCTTTCGATTTATTTTAAATCTTTTTTTTTTCTAAAACACAATAGCTGCAAAGAATCTTATGAAATATCCTTGAATTGTATATATCTTGTTAGTGTGCGTTAATACTACACATCTTAAAATTAGTGATAGCTATTGATGAACAAGGTAGGGGAAATTTGAAGCGACTAGACAGGCTCGTGTTTTGTCGACTCTCGGAGAAACCAGTAGGCAACACGCACCCCTTCTCCTGAGACAAATAACCGCGAGTCTATCTAGTCGCTGCAAAAAAGTAATAATTTCCCCTACCTTACTCATCTCTGATGATAACTATTCCGAAAGGTCCGATATACAGTCAACAATAGTATTTTAACTGTTTTAACATTGTTGGCAATTTCGGCCTGAATTGCGTGGCGAAGTAAAGTCATCAATTCATCTTGAATACTTAGATGCGGTTTAGACCAGCTTTTAGACTCTAATTCATCTTAAGTACGTCGAATAAAACCACCCATATAGTAATCCTACAATTTTCAAGAAATTGCTATTATATTGTTGATAGTTTTCCAGTTGAGCCTTGCTGCACATTGACTGCAACTATTCTTCTCCGTACATTGCACCGGCGTTGCATTTCCAAATTTAATAGCATTTGCTGCTCTTTGTCGGTCGTATTTTACAGTTTTAATTTTTAATCAAGTTCGGGCCATTTTTGAAATAAACTTCGATGGAACTTGCCAATTTCCTGTGAGGCAATCCTAGACAAATCCTTTAATTCAAACAACCAATTTCTGGATGAATCTTTTCCAAATAGCATACAGGAAAAATAGAAAACTGCATTTCCCTTAATAGAATAAATTAAAAGACTTTGAACTGTTTCTCCATTGCTTAAAATTGAAATTGGAAATCTGACGATTTGTTGAAAAATCTCCAGGAAAATGGATTCTTAATTGGATGACGTCCATTTTCGGCAAGAGTTTGTGGTATACGCTGTATCGTTGAAGTAATATTGCACATAGCTCGATTGGACGAAGGTAATAAATGAATTTGAATGTGACTATTCGCTTTTACCAGCTGCTTCCTCTATGTTTCAGAGCATAAGTTTTAAAACGTAAATAAATATGTATGCTGGTTTTTTTTTTTGTAAATTTTATAAATATTAGGGGACCTCCTCACTGCCTAATATCACCACATCGCCCTGTAACAGATCCAGGATTTCATACAAAATAAAAAAATGCCATAATTTGGTACATGACAAATGGGGTAATAGTACTATTTAAGAATTTAGGGGCAGGGTAGGTTAGGGTCGACGCTAAGTAATGTTATTGCAAATGTTTCTGGGTACAAATAAAAATTTACGTATCTAAGTAAATGGATATTTTTCTTGTAATTGTGGAGATATCCAAAGTGGATCCTTTTACACAGTTATTACGCATGCTGTTGTAGTAACCCTCGAAATTACTTTTAACAAGGCTTTTAACAGAATAAAGCTTCAATCATTTCTACATAAAAGAGCAAAGTATTCAACGCTTCTGCATAGATTTAGATCCTGTCGATAAAACCACTTCTAAATTACATCTAAATTAGTTCACACTCGAATTGTTCGTTTTAAAAACAGTAAGATGCTGGCGATATTAATGATATTTTTTTCACGTTACGCTACACAAGCACGGTAATTTTCCTTAATAACATAACTATCACTTAAATTGACTCGACAACGTCGGAGTATTGTTTTAACACAATCACTGCTAATTAGTAATAATTTCATTCTAAATTGATGAAACGAAAGCTGCAATTCAATAAATTGCAAATTACGAATAATGTATAGTGGAGTGTCTTTCCACTGTCCCTGGCACGCAAGTTATTAGTAAGTTTCCCACAGTGTGCTTTTAACCTCGTAATAAATATGATTTATTTGATGTAAATAACTATAAACTGTGACTATTGCTGGTTTATATTTTACGACTTGGTATAGAGGACTATTTCTGGTAGTTTCTGATTGCAACCTGTACATGTAAAAAAGTTCTTGGAAGAAATGCGTACATTGAAATTACGTACGTTAAGCAAATGTTGGAGCTTCACAAACAGATGAATTATAATTTTATTAAGGTCAAGATCAGGTAGAAAGTATAGAATCTTTTTTTTCCACGTACAAATACATTGTCCGGTAGCAAGAAGTTAGGTATTCCGAAATCTATTCAAGGTGTTTGGACCTATAACCACGGAACATAGCGACATCCAGTCCCAACACAAGGTTTGTTTGACAAATTCGTGCAAAGTTAGAGAGATAGCATCTCTTGGAAGAACTCACGCCAACTTTCATCCATATTGTGTTTAGTGTTCGTTTGAATATTGCAAGTCGAGTAATTTTCAAAAACTGGGTAAAAGAGAGTTTCCTGTGTTGATAAAACATTACTGCTTGAAAGGCAAATCGCCTCAGGAAACTAAAGGGATGGTGCATAGGGTCACCATCCCTTTAGTTCCATCCCACTATGCAGAAGGGATAGTGAATCTGCATCTTCTATTAGAATTGCTTAAAGTGGTTTCAAAATTTTCGAAGTGATCGTATGAGAACAAGGAACGTCGAACGTTTTGGGCGATATGTTGGGGCCACTACTCTAGAAATCATTGATAAAATCCATAATCTATCGATGGGCCATGGAAGAGGGAATGTGCGAGAAATTAGTAGTGCTGTGGTCATTTCGAGTGAGCGGGTACATAATATTTGAAATCAGCTTTTGTATATAAGAAAGCAATCCGCAAGATGGATGCGACGATTGTTCACAGTTGACCAAAAACGAAATCGTGTGACGTGCTCCAAGGACGGTTTACAGCTGCTTCAGCGGAATCTACTGTATTTGAGACGTCGTTTCATCACTGTGAACAAAACATGATATGGATATGCCACTACACACGTATGACCAAACAACAAGTCAAAGAATTGCTTGCCAACGAAGAGTCGGCACCAAAAAAGATTTAGACTGCTTCTTAAACCAGGAAGATTATGGCAACTGTTTTTTCGCGCATTGTGTTCATCGGCCATCTGGCAAATGAAATTATTACAATAATGATACATAACCGCTTGAAAACCGAGTTGCAAGAACAACCTGCAAGATTGACCCACAAAAAGTTGTAGTTAAGGTTCCGACTCATTCCACATCCCTCCAAATTTCCCTCCTTTGAACTACTAGTTATTCCCCAATATTGAAAAATGATTGGCGGGAAAGAGATTTTATTCAAAATAGGATATAATTGCGGATTTGTACCAATCCCATTATTCAGAAAGCATCAACGAACTAGGCCAGCGTTGGACGAAGTGTGTAAGCCCAAAATAACACTACGTTGAAAAATAAAAGCGGTTATTTTCATTTTAGTAATTCACAATCCTCAACATTTAATAACTGTTTTGAATCGGTACCACCTATTATATTAAATTAATTGCAAATTTAAGTAAAAATCCCAAGACAATAAAAAATAAACAAATAAATAAATGTTTAGTGTCTACTTGACCAAATTCGGCATAAGTCTATAGATCACTAATCAAGTGATCTATAGTGATTTAATGAACTTACTTTTGTAATTGTTAATCAAATTTTGTTAGAACCAATTATAAGCAGGAAGACAGCAACAAAACTATAAAATTGGTGTAACTATGATTAATGTGGTTCATAGTGTGATACTAAACTTAAATTATCTTCACTACGCTAATAATAGAAATGGGGTTGACAACCATAGATTAAATTAGTTTATATGCCCCTAACAAATTATATGTTACGTGTTTGTTAATTCTAGGTTATATAATGTTTCTGTAATTTTTCCTAAATCTAGGGGTAGATCGAGAGAATATCAAGGCAGACAAATTAGACCACGTAGACTCATCAATAGCATATATGGTAGTTATAAGCAACTACTAAATAATGGAAAAAATAAGAAATCTCAAGAGTAGTGGGAGAATATTCCAGGTCAGAGACAGACCAAACAGGCAATTTCTAACTGAACGCAGGTCTAGGTTTACAACGAACCTATTAGGTAGAGACAAAAAGTCTATTAAAGTAATAGTAGGCCTGCTAAGGGGACATTGTATGCTCAAGAAACGCATGGGCAATTTAGACCTGACAGCATTCAGGCTGAAGAGAATATCGCCATGCCAAAAATTGACTAATCGAGATTCATCATATCTAGCCCGCCGCATCTTTTTTCTGTTTCTTAAGCTCAAAGTTTCGCTCGGAGGACCGTTATTTTGATCGAATGAGGAGGCCATTACATTCGTAAACACTATTTGAATCAATTAAAGAGATGGAAGCATCGCTGGGAAAAGTGTATACACTTAAAGGAAGTTACGTTGAAAAATAAAACTGAATTTATCAGAAAGAATACTTATTCCTGTGTCAAGCTGAAAACTACCCTGCTACCTGCATGCGATGCAATGGGTCTTAGGCGAAAATTTAATATCTTAATGTTAAGTATTCTGCATTACATTGCTGGAATATAATTCTTTTTTCAGCACACCAGTTGTAATACGTTGTATTTTAAGGAATACATTATTTATTTCAGAAGCAAAATCGTACTATTTAATTCAGTCTACATGAAACTTCAGTAATCAGTATCTTTTCATGCAATCGATGGACACACGTTTTAATACCGAAAGCTTTCATGATATCTCGCAAATTAATTCATTAAAAAACACTACATCAGCTGGAATAAATTATTTTTTTCGCAAAAAGAACTTTATCTAAATTATGGCTTAACCAGAATTCACACAAATTTACTTAAAAATTTAAGAATGTAAATCTGAACACTTTTAAGTCTAGGTATAACCTTTAACTTATATAGCAACAATATAGAGAGAAGGAATTTGATAAGTGGAGTAAAAAACCTAAAAATTTACTTTGCATCACGTTCATTACGCTACGCTGGACCCATAAATGTTCCCATCAAATTTATGTGCACACAGACATGTCCAAAAGTGAAGCCATCGCATAAATATTCCATGAACCCTAATTAAGAAGTAACATTTACACGACGCTTTTTTTCGAAAATATTCCATTTTCATGCTCTTCATTTCAGAGCTAATTGCGGCGTGCGATCGCAACTTTTCCAGAGAGGTCAAATAGTATATAATACTAACGTATACACATTGCGAGAGAGGCAATAAGCCAAAAACTCGTTTATTTAATGTGGCGGTCACGTGAAACAGCCTCGCCATATACAGAAATCCATTCAACGGTTCTTATGAAAGTGATAATTGCGATGAAATTAGTATCAAACATTCGATATCAAAATTACCTAGCTACGGAAAAAGATATTGGCTGATCACTTCTTTGTCTTGCGACGGACTCGTGTACCTAAGCCTTATCAGATGAATTGCAACAACAAAAACGGTTTTGCGTGTCACAACGAATGATTCAAAATTAGTACACTACCTTTAAAAATTCGCTATACTTTGTCCTGTCCGCATTATTACTGTCAATAATTATCGCGATTGAGAATGTTTTAATGCGAATTTCGAACATAATCATAAGAATTAACGGTCAGAGGAAAGTACCGTGTAACATTTTAGTGATCGCGTTCAATTTTAATGATAAGTTGTCTATACTTGGAACAGCTGCTTATACCATAGCGTCATGAGGAACGTAAAATAAGGAAAATTGTTTTTTTTATTGATACGGTTTCTATTCTGTATGTGCGATAGAAAATTTGTAGCGAACTATTTGTTAATTTTGGAAAATATTGATAGTAATTGATAAACGTTATATTTGATACAATATAATATTTGTGAAGATCTTGTTTTTTCGATCAATAAATCAAACAACACCATTTGAAAACCGATAATACGGTAAAAATTTTTTTCGCAGATATTCGTGCCCATCAGGTATACTTTTACCTTTAGTTTCTTGTAGCAAATGCAGTCGCCTCCAATTACGGTAATTAAAGAAAAGGAGTATCAAGTTTCGAATTAGAAAAGACCCACTTTATATTCTAAAAGGGATGTAACTTCCACTTCCATCGAGCCTTAAGGAGAAAAGTATAGGAAGTAGACCTCATTCAGTCAAGCTACAGAAACATCTTCGAATGTGTGAGGCGCTAACCTAGATAACCGGATGCTTGGATTTCAATTTAAGAATCCGCTCCAATAGTACAGTAACAGTAAAATGTATTTTCTTTACGACTATTTCATGGACCAATGGCTTGAGAACCCGGCCGTAACCAAAAAAGCGTGATACGCAGTAGAAGGTTGGATTGGGCGATTTAATAAATTTGTACCCTAACGTATACGTTCATATCAAACTTAAAATCAGACGCTACCCACTCTTCCTGCCTCATTCCACGCAACGAGTGGAAGATGCATTCCATTGATGAAGCGCAAAAAGATGTGTTATGTGATATCTGGTGTCAGTACACTTCTTTCAATTCTTATCTTTTTGTGATTTTTATTTTTGTATTACTGTTTTAATGGCAAATAAATAAATAAGAGTTTAATGAAATTCGTTTGCCTGAATTATGAAAATTTTTACATTGCAGTATTTTAAAGAAGTTTCATCTAGACACCTTGTAACATTTAACATGAAACACAGTATACAAAAAAAGAATCATCAAAATTGCCTCTAAAAATAAAATCCGAAGTTATGATGTAAAAAATCAACGTTTCATGAACCGACCGACCAAAACAGCACAGCGACACTATGTCATGATATATCTTAGAATGAGGTATTGGTTTTAACGTAATCGTAAAAAACTAGGGGAGACGAAGACAAGTTTCTGAAAATCAGAAAATTGTAATTTATTATTCAAAAAACCATTTAAAATAGTTTAAAAGGTACTATTGACCAATTTAAAGTGCAAAACATACAATTAAAATATTCGGCAACATAAAAATCCATTAATTAATTATTAATTAAGACTTAAGACATTAACATTGATTTACATCTTGAATACGTAGATATCACAAGGTTTTATGGAGCAGAGATTATGTTAAAACATTTTGGATCTAAATTAAAGAAAATGCATCATAGATTGTTGGTTTTCCAAAATTCTATTCCATGTTCGAAAGATCTTTCTCTCATAATGTACACTACCCGACAAAAACATAGACGCGGTATCGTTTCTATTTACGA
>LR737384.1:6722864-6744495 GCA_902655005.2 Marronus borbonicus | reverse complement strand
TATATCTTGCAGAAAACGAGCGTTGTACACTGCCGTTCAGAGAAGTTCGGTCGGTTGGTAAAAAACATGAAAAGGTTACAGAAACAAACGACACTAAAAACAAATGCAATTTTATTGTATGTACAGGTAAAAAAGACAAAAATAAATAAATAACAAGTTATTCTGGCCTAATATAACATACTGAACATTATATTTTTTTTCATCGAAAAAAACCTCCTTTGCTGTTAATCACCGCTCGAACTGTTCTAGGCATTCTTTCGATAAGTTTTGTTAAAATGGATTGTGGAATATTAATCCATTCATGTTGCAGAATATTCCGTAGATGTTCTTGTGAAGTTGGACATATTTTTCGGAGCCTCCTGTCCAGTTCATCCCACAACAACTCTATAGGGTTAAAATCTGGGCTTTGAATGATATGGCCCCGTCATTACTTTCAGGGTGTGCTGTTCTTCTTGCTCCTTTAGATAGTTCTTACACACTAACGCAGTGTGTTTTGGGTCGTTGTCATGCATGAACGTAAAGTTACGGCCTATTATACGCAATCCTGATGGCACTGCATGATTCTGGAGTATTGCAAAATAATTTTCCTTCCTCATTATACCCTGCACTCTGCATAAATCTCCCGTCCCAGCAAAGGAGAAACATCCCCACACTAACCCAGAACTACGCCCTTGCTTCACTGTACGCACGATGCAGTTCGGGATCACTTTTCGGTTTTAGATCTTCGGACATAAACTCGTCGATTTTGCCCAAAAACCTCAAACTTTGACTCGTCACTCCAAAGCACGTGTTTCCAATCATCTAACGACCAATCTAGATGAGAATGGGCCCACTGTAGCCGTTTTGCTCTGTTGCCCCGACGTAATAAGGGTTTTCGAATGGCAATGCGTCCATGAAGGTCCGCTTGTTGAAGTCGACGTTTTACCGTACTCGCTGAAACTTGTTCTTCACGGGCGCGATTGGCTTCGGCTGCTATTTGTGGCGCTGTTAATTTTCTATTCCGTTTGCTTAATAATACAATTCTCAAATCTTCAGCTTTTGTTGTCTTCCTAGATGATCCAGGACGAACACGATTTTCTATAGTTCCAGTTGTCCGATATCGCTTTATGACGTAATTTACTGTTGAACTTCTCATATTTATTTTTTCAACAATTTGTCGCCCCGAATATCCTTCTCCAAACAGCGTAATAATGCGTGAACGTTTTTCTACACTGGTAGGCTTGCCACGTGCCATTTTGAAGTAAATTTTCTTAAAACTTTCGCGCAAAAGCGACAGATGCACACCAACACACATTTAACAGTAAAATGAAGCAAATTTATATCTTTACGCCTGTGATAAATAAACAAGAGTGATACTGCCGTATATTTCTTAAATGTATTGTTCGTTAATAATTCCCAAACGACCCGTTTCAAAAGATCGGTACTTCCGAGAAATTCTTGGAATGATAATAAAAGGGACTTTATTGTGGTTGTCGCAATATTTCTACTTTACATAATAATTTATGGCTTTAATCCCTTAGAAAAGAGTGTATGCTTAATATTTTCCTAATTTTATGTATTAATAATTGTATACAGTGTGATATAATAGATTTTTATTGTATGACCGAACTTCACTGAACGGCAATGTACATCGACTGATGTTATATTTGGATAATTAAAATAATCTTTGAAACAACTTAACGGATCTACAGATGTATCTTTACAAGAATGTATTAGAGTGTCAAAATCTGAATCCTTGTCTAAAACACTTTCAAACTTATTAAAACGCTTTCATTTCTTGCGTCTTCTACAGCACATAGTTGTGCTGAATCGTGCACATCCTTCACGATTTGCACTGATTCCTCTAACGACAGCGACGAATTTTCTAATTTTGTTATTGCTTCCTCTAGACCCAAGTAATTCTTATCAATAGTTTGTAAATCTGATATAATGTGGGCAGCCCGAAATTCTTTCTGGGTTATATTGACAGCTGCACTTTATTTCGGACGGGATAATAAAACCACGTTCTTTATTTTTTTTAAATATTTATGGCAATAAAACCCCGCCCGTAACCATGTTGACCAATGTGTCAAAATCGGCTGTGGTGATTCAAGGGTGTGGGGACACAATTTGTGAAATTCGCGCATACGTTTTGGGGATTTGAGGAATACTGCCATTGTACTTGCTATTAATGCATCTACCTCTGGATAACATCTACGAATCTGTTCTGCCACAAAATATAAAGCATGGGTTTTATAAGTAACATGTAAACATTTACCACACTGCTTCTTGAGAAACCGACCTACAGAACACATGTTTGCGGCACCATCTGTCAGAAACAAAAAAACTTGGTCCCTCAAGAGTTAAAATTTTTCCAAGGTATTTAATGCCACATGGATGCCAGCAAAATTGAAGGTGATGGTCTATGTGGTTCCATTTTACGTGCAATCACATCAAGTATAGGCTCACTGATTTCATACATTATCGATTTTATTTATACATAAAACGCTTTTATAGCAGAAAACTAAATGCACATTTCATTCTTCCAGATAGAATAAATCTCTTTACTTGTATTCTCACATCGGTAACAAGGTCGTCTCGCGTCCCCACTGCATAGGATAGTTTAATATGCGAAGCATAAATTTACGTATATACTACGAATCACACACCCGAACGACCACTCCCAAACCGACGCCTGTGAAGCGCACGGAAAGTGGCGAACTTTAATGATGACTAGATTAAATGAAAATAGGGGTTTTGACATTAAAGAATACAATGTAAAGGAAACGGTGTTTCTCAGAAACTATAAAAACAACTTCTGAGAAAACTTCTTTGATAATCTGCATTCTGTTAGAAATGAACCACTCATTTGAAAATAAATAAAAAATATACTAATTAAGAAAGGTTTACAAAATAATTAATTTTAAAGTAAATTTATCAACGAAAACGACTCCTTAGCGTAGTCTATAAATATTAAAGCTTCTGTTTGCTTTCCATCGACATTAACGGGTTAGTATACTGCAGTAATTTAATTCTGACGGTTTGCACGGTCTGTAATTTTCACTATTGGGAGAACGTCAATAGAAAAGATCCTTTGAATAAACGCGTGCTGCTATTTATCACTTCAATTTAGCTGATTTTAATGTGTAGGGAATGTTTGTTGTTAAAACACTTAAACCGCCGATTTACCGAAAGTGAATTAAATATTTAATCACGAATTACCACGTTAATCTCTAATTCACTTAATTTTGTGACGTTACTAATCACGATTAAACAGTCTAATCACCAGTTAAATTAATTCGGTATTTAAACCAAGCTTGACTCTAGCGCCTCTAATATTAAGGTGGGGAAAAGAACAAGAATTCAGAAAAACGGATCATAATCGTTAATACGCGCTAAAATATTTTTATACTGTTGATTGCCCCAAATGTCGTTTTAATAAGTTAATCACAAATTAAAACTACCACAAAATGTATATGTAAACAGTAATTAATTTAATCACCAATTAAATTTTAATTCGAGATTACGCAATCAAAAGGTAATTTGTACTTAAGTGTGTACTGCAATCCAATATTATCAACGCTAATTCTATAGATTTTATTTTTTTTTCGGGCAATTATAAACAATAGCATTTCGGTTACGTGCAAATACGCTGAAACACAAGAATAGAAAGTAACGCACAAAAGCTAGGACTTGATCTAAGATCGTTGTTTATCTCCACGCCCCTGAGAGCTGCCGTCAAAACTATAAACCTGTTATTTTCTGAGAACTCAAATTAATTGAGGTTTTTTTTTTTTCGCCTTTTTTCCCCGCCACGTAAACGATTTTAACAGGCATCATAATGAATTTGAAACCAACTTCTTCAGTAAGTAGTAGTTATCTACTGTTACGAGATAAAAAATCACTCGAAAGCAGTCGGAAAGAAGTTCTTGCATGTCGAAAGGTAATTTGCAGAAGCCACTTTAGTTGAAAACGTACACAAGCCGGCTCTACTTAAGTAGACAAAATATTTATTCTTATCCGCACTGGTGGTAAATTTTTACTTGAGAAGCTGGTAATGGTATAGTAGTCCCTGTTTTAAACGAGAAAAGATATTGGGAAAATGTAATATTAAATTGAAACTAAATTTAAAAGTCTAACAAAAACATATTAATATAATTTTAAATTTTGATGTAGAAGCTATAAGTAAAAATGCTTTTGTACTGTAGTATTCCATGAATACTGCGGTTATTCTATCAATAATACCTTGATCCTGCTATTACAGAAGTGTTTGTCGGTGATTAAATGTTGTATTTCTACAACAATGCCTCTTTAATACTATCGGTTTGCAACAAAGTTTTTACGTTTATCAAATGTTCTTTCATTTCATTTTCACTACATCTTTTCGTCAATTACACACACGTAAAAATGTATTCTTGGTTGAAGAATATCAATGCGCTCAACTTCAAATACTCAATTCAAACTTACGTATCATTATTTTGAAGCTGTTGTATTCAAATAAAAGACATAAGCATACTTCATTTAAAATTATACTCGAGATATATCCTTAAATTAAAGCAATTCTACTAGAATCAAGTAATCTAATATCATTACAGGAAGTATTGAATATATTCAACTCAATATCACGATTTACGATAGTTCTATTACAACAGAACATATCCTTAAAACAAGCAAAATGAATATAAGAATACTATTTACTTATTTCACGTATATATTCCAAATCGATACTTAATTGCAAGTATACGGTTCTTATTCTGAAACCATCGTCACGCCCTCTGTATTGTTTTTTGCGTAATTATTCTGCAAATTTGAACGTACAGATTGGATCAGTCTAGCCAAACGAGTTTCATTGAGAAAGTGAACTATTATTACTTTTATTAAAATGAAGAATTTAGAAAGTGAAGTGATTCAATATGGAAGTCCCTGCACTTCTTTCTTTGTGAGGGTGTACAGAAGAAGTTATTACAGTGAAAGCTTTCGGAAGCGGGCACTTACTGTTCCAGCTTTTTTGTCCGCTTATCCAGATTGTCCGCTCATGAGAAATGTGCAAAATAGACAAAATAATTCTGAAACTTTTAATGAAAAAACCCGATTCTGAAAATGTATTTCTATGTTTTTCAAGTATTCAAACGCCAAAAAGCTACTTTGGAAAACTATAGATTTTCAAGCACCTTTTCATTCAAATTAATGAAGTCTTCGTTGTTTTCAACTTGGGTGATGTTATCAAATTTTCTGCAAAACTTGGCCAAGGTTGTCAACAGCAAATCGCCTTCTGCATCAAATCTTATGTCTAAGAATGCGTTCTCTTGAAGTTGATAATTTTTAAAACCTGCTTTGAAATAGCAGTTTTCAATGGTCTTTGGGGTAACCATATTCCAGACTTTTTCTCTCTTGGATGTGATCCAGCATTGTCCAAAAAAAGAAACGTTTTTCGGTTTTGACCCCATCCGTATGCCCAAGTCCAGAAGCTAGTCGGCCTTTTTATTTGAGGCCCCTGTGGCCAGCAAACTAGCAAGTCACACATTTTTAGAGCTCGTAGCCGAGCAGCTTTCCCAATTATTAAAAGCCTTTCTTTTTGTCCAGCCATATTGTCACAAAACAATATGGTTAACCTTCCTTTTGACAATTTACCCCCAACACATTTTTCACCTTTCAATGTTAGAGTTTTTAACGTTTGCTGACTCACCGGAGATGCACTTGAAGTTAATGAATGCTTCTCTCTAAATTTTTGCTACGGCTAGGTCTTGAATTTCCTTCTGATATGGACTTCCAACTCAAGACTCCGTCTCAAAATAGAGAATCCAAAAAAGTATTGTACGTATGATGCTAATTTTTTTAACCTAAACGATGTAAACAGATTGCGTTCAATTTACCCAATATCATAGAACTTTGAAAAAACAGAACCACTTTTAAATTATACATCTTTCAAAGCAGGAATTTCTTGCTGTAATAGAAAAGCCTCGAGGCGCTCAGCGACAATATCATTAGCCTAGTGTAATATTAATAATTTTATTTACCAATTCACTTTGGATTCTCTTAAACATTCTTATATCATAATTCAGATGTTATTGTAATATAATCGGTTTCTTTATTAGGAAAAGAAAGTATTATGATAATTATTTTCAGTAGGCCAATCGCTAAAACAACAATATATCTACGTATATATTTCTTCGATTGTCTCGTAAATAAATCTAATATTCGTTTTATTAGGTAGTTAATGTTTGGGATTGTTTACTGTAATGATGAAAATAATAATACTCATGTACGACAAAGCCAATAATCGTGAAAAATTACAATCGTTAACGCATTCATCCCATATATAGGAACGAAAGAATATGTGTATAGAACTATGGATATACACCAAATGGAAAGCTTCTTTATTGTTACTATTTTAAAAAGTTGTTAGGAATACAAAAATTTCTACATGATATGTAAAATAATACAGCCAGTTTAAGTTTTTTGAGCGACCGTGAAAGTAAAGTATCCAAAAATAGCGATTATTGTCGTAATTAAAAGTTATTTTAGTATCTCATTTGCTGTACAAATAGCATTTTTCAACCATAATGATATTAAACGAAAGTTATCTTTCAAATAATTTGTTTACTTTGCCGCGGACTCTCCGCTAAGTAATCTAGCAGATCGCTAGTTCTGGCGCTAGTACTTAACTGTAGTAGACCTATCCTCCTTGCAAATTCCAGAAATTCATTCGGCGAAGTCTCTCGGGCCCTCGGCCGTTACAAAAGCCCCACCAAAGAGAGATTGTCGGATTCTACACACTGCAGTACAGTGGCAAAATATGTGTTTCTCACTCTTCCAAGTATAGATGTCATTCCTCCACTTGAATTTTGTGTAGGTGCTTCCTGAGTCAAGTATATCTGGTAAGAATTGCTTGCCAAATTCCATAAGCTTCCTGGCTCTGTCTGGCTTGGCCAATAAAGGCAACTAATTGGGCAAATAATTAGAAGTTTGCGACACCAAATTCCCGCACCGACTCTAGTGTACATGTTTGAACCGTCGCAGTTTCAATTCTAGAGTTCTTGTCGAAAGAATTCTCCAACGATGCGCACGACATGTCCGAAGGCGTAGATAGAACCACGTCACCAAGGATCTTCTCAAATATCTCTTTTGCAGTTGTGCTGCAATCGGTTGGAGCCTGTGTCATATTGAAGGACACAGTTTGGCTTTGCGAATTAGTTTGTCCAGATGAGGATTCCGGGATACTGTCTTATTAAGCAAGATTCTTATATGTTTCACCTCTTTAGAGAAGTGACATTGCTCGCTGAGATAGGTTGGAAGGATTCGGTCCCTCCGCCCGTGGATGGAACGCTTATTCGTAAATTATTCACTGATCATTACAAGCAATGTTTCTGCTAAAACAAAAGTCGAATTTTGCATGTGTCTGGCTAAAATTTAATTTTAAGATATGCACGAACCTTTATCTCGGAACAGTTTTCTGAAATATTAACCATAAAGAAGTTTGCCATTTGGCGTGTTCTTCTACTTCACTCGGTATATACTTAAATTGAAAGTACGAAGAAATTTTAATCTAGTGTGGAGATTTACAAGTTCTTTCGGTAATGTCGCGTGAGAAGTACATAAATTTGAAAAATTGAATGTTCGTTTTTAAAACGGTAATAAAATTCAAGAAGTATTCGATTTGGAAATGCCCATACACACCATACTAAACCACTTTGACTAACGTATTGTTTCATTCCTATCGATCTAATCTCTCCTATTGGTACGCGGATGAACATTGTCATGTCGCAAATCATCCATGTTCCGATCAGTCAATTCGTAGAAATTGTCGTCCGAAACGTTACAGTAATTAATAATCTCTGTGACTGCTTGACATCTTAACTCTTTTACCAACTGATGGCGTGCCTTAGATTGTTTTAACGATAAACGCGGGGCCTATTTTGGCGTCGAATTTGAGAATATAAAATATTTGAGATCGTTTACAGTAACTAATTATCAAGATAGAAAAGAAAGGATTTAGCTGTTACGGTGCAGGAAATTATGTATGTTCGGTTATCTTTCATTGACAGCCGAACATATTGTTATTGAAGGCCTTGCTGCTTAATTGTTCACAGGAAAGTTACACTAACCAAATGTAAAAAAAAATATATTTATTAACTTGTATAGTAAGCAAGTGAAAAAATAGCTCTCCTCCATCAAAAAGGTATATTAAAGTACTTCTAATAAAAAGAAATTAAAATAAACATTAGCTTTTCAGCAGTAAACTTGCATTTATTTAGCACACGCTAATCATTGAAGAGTGTATACTTCCATATCCGTATTCGCTGCTGAAAACAAGATGTCACGTTATCTGAATAAACTACTTTCATATTAAATAAATAAGGAGATCGGCTGGTGTATTGCAATTAGCTGAAGTGAAATTAAGGGAAAGTACCGAGGAATAGTAACGTAATACCTTTACTATTGTTGACATTTTCGCTATAGTTAGATATCGTTATTTGTTAGAACAAATTTTTGCTACCGTTCATAATAACATATACACTTTCATATTATATGCCAGGCGGAGCAGTGTTGGTGGCCTCTTCCCTCGATTTTTCCCTAGTTTTTTTTATCTCTTTGCATAACACATGAGGGTAAGGCTTATTTTGTTCGTAAAAAGAAAGAGACCGGTCAATAACTTTTAGTATGTAAATTGAATGTAATCAATAACTTACAACATATGCAGCTTAAATGTATATGAGTGACTGGGGAGGAAAAAAAAATTGTACAAGAGTGGTATATTGATACAGAATAATTTTAAAAAAGAACTATCTATTATTAAACAAACAGCAAGATTAAATGGTTGTGATCCATCTGTAGTAGACAAGTTGCTAAGAAAGATTCAAAACATGAGGAGATAAATAGAAACTTACATTAGGGATGACCTGCTTCGATTACAGCGAATACACCCACGGAGACTGATAATAAACCTTTCAGATCGACACCTCACATTGGTGCTATATCTTATAGGATAGCTATAGCGTCCTTAAAACCTACATCAACGTTTCTTTTAGAACTCTGCACCTCCTGAAGAATTACACTACCCGACAAAAACATAGACGCGGTATCGTTTCTATTTACGAACCAAACAAACGACATTATATAAAATGTAAATGAGGGTTATTAATACTTGTTATGTAAATAGTCAATTTATAGATATTTCTAGTATGATAAAAATGTTTTAATTTGATACTTCTCTTTATATGCAGTGGTTGTGCTGGTAAAGTGTACACATTTCATCACGAGAAATTATATTTTATAAAGTGTTTGCAATATGGGTAGAAAAAAGCAATTATCCTTGAAAAAAAGGGGTAAAGTTCTAGCCTGGCACCAGGATGGTGTTAGTAAGAAGGAAATTGCTCGTCGGTTATGAAGAAGCGATCATTCCGTTAGAAATTTCCTAAAAGATCCGGAAAATTACGGCAAACAAAAAGGCCAGGGGTGACCGAAAGCCGTAAGTGAGCGGGATAAACGCATGCTATTGCGGTGTGCATCCAATTCTTCTGCGTCTGCGAGAGTTATTGCAGAACAGGCGGGGGTACAAATGCACGTGCGTAATGTTCAAAGGATTTTAAAGGCGTCACCGGTAATATCACAGAAGAAAATGTTGAGAAAACCACCACTTTCGGCGAAACACAAAGAAGCGAGGTTGAGATTTGCTGAAGAACACATATCCTGGAAGAAACAATGGGAAAAAGTTATATTTTCCGATGAGAAACGTTTTAATTTGGACGGACCGGATGGGTACTCGCATTATTATCATGATCTGAGAAAGGAACCAAAAGTGAAAATGACCAGACAATTAGGGGGTGGATCTGTGATGATATGGGCAGCGATTGGATTTCGCAATAAAAGTGGGATAGTGTTTTGCACAAACAAAATGACGTCTGTGGCGTACAAAGACTTATTGCGTGACAATCTTCTACGTTTTGGAAACCAATGGGCCGGGCGCAATTTTGTTTTTCAGCAAGATAACGCGCCAATTCATATAGCAAAAACCATCACTGAATGGCTTAAAGAGAAAAAGATTACTAAAAATTACTAAACTTTACAGTGGCCGGCCGGTCACTAGACTTAAACATTATTGAAAACATGCGGGGTGAATTGGCACGTCGCGTTTATGGCGGAGGCCGTCAATATTTCACGGTACAGGAACTGAAAACTTCAATAGTGACTGAATGGCAGAATATCCCTGAAAATTATGTGTTAAATTTATATAAATCTATTAATAACAGACTATTGGAAGTGATTAAGAACAATGGGGGATCTACGCATTACTGATCACTCATTTGTTGAATTTGTTTTACATTTGCAACAGAGCGTCGAAATTTTTGTCGCAGAAATTATTTAAACATTGGAGTAATAATTTATTATTTAGTTTTAGTTTATTTTACTTTTATGAATAAAAACTTAATTAGGTATCTTGCTAGTTTCGCAAAGAAATGTTGTAACCCTTAAAACCCGTAAAACATCTTACCGCGTCTAAGTTTTTGTCGAGGAGTGTATATATTGTATAAGGAAAATCAGATCAATAGCATGGATAGAATTGGTGTATATTTATTTAATTGTAAAAACTGCAATGCGAAATATGTCGATTAAAAGAACATGACGTCTTCAACCCCAAGCTACTGGCTTTTTCCACTTTACCTTCCACCTATTGGAATCTAAACAACTCTTTGACAAGGACTCAAACTGTAAATACTGCGTTTCGCTGATAAAGGTTTAAGTTTAAACAACTTGGATTATGAAAATGCATATTTTCAATAGATAACAATCTTCAAATTTACAATCTTTAAATTTTAAAGTTTATTTTCAGTCATCTTCAAAATTTATGATAAAGGCAGAACTCTCCAACCCCGACAATATCGAATGTTCGGATTTAGGCATTATATTTGAGTTTAAACAATGATCGTGTATTTACTGCAATTTTTTCGCTAGTTTCGCTTTTGTTGCTTTGTTTTAAAATGTTCGTATCTTCCAAATTTTACAATAATTTTCATCACTTGTTTTTTAAATGTTATTTTCGACGATTCGACTACTGCCTTATGTGATCATTCTGTGCCTTTTCATATAAATAGTTTTACCTAGTCTTTCCCTTTTTTTGTAAATAATAGTAACTTAACAACAATTCTATATTACTGTTATCATTTAATAGATTTGTATGTTAAAAACAAGTTTCCTTCTAGTCTCCGGCCTGATGATGTGGTACATAGTTACAATAAAGATGAACTCACACAGAATATTGGGGGTTTCCCCCCAATCACCCCGCATAAACACTTGTCATATTTATATTTATTTCTCTTGATGTGCCCTGATAAATAAACAAAGCTAGTAATAAAATGCCTTCCAAAATACAAATAAGTGCCTGTCACTACGACTAATCGTTTATATTTGAGTATCCCTGTTAATCCTGAACAATTTCCCTTAATAAGATTTTCCTGAATTTAAAAAAACAAGGGTACTTTAATAAATTGCGTTTAATGGATATCAAGTTGGTTTTAAGAGTTCTGCATTACTAGAATTTTATAAAAGTCTATATGTTCATTTTTACCACTTTTTTTCGAAATTTTGTAGAACCGCGTAAAAACGAAATCGTGTAAATCGGGGGATAAGTGTATAACATGCCTTAATAACCCCCATTTCATCTCTAAAACGTAGCAACTTGCTACTCTTGAGGTTAAAAATAGATATACAAGCAAGTACAGTGAAAGAATTTAATTACCGTTGTGGTTACCAGTAAAGAAAGAGATACGTAAACGTAGGGACGTGTATCTCATCTTTGTGGAATATATTATAAATACCTACTCTATTAAATATAAAATAAACGCTGTTATTAAATTCTTTCACTGTACATAAATATCTGTTAGTATGAAAGGTCCATGCGCGAAACAGTAGTAATAATTAATTTTATTATATTTGTGAACTTTACACAAATATAATAATTTTTAAATAAACATCATCATTTTAAGGAAACTTTAAACTCTGTAAAATTTCAGAACAACACTTTACATGAAAATTGAATAGTGCAATATGTGCGAAGTATACACGGAATATAATGAAAGAGGTAATTAAAACACGCTCATCAAGTTTGAAGTACGTTCTTGATGTTAAAAAGCTGTCAGTTAACCGGCACGCAGTTTTAGAACCTTTACGTTAACACTTTAACGACCGAACAGATATTAAATTTTATTTACGTACTAGCGGTAACCAACTATTAGTAGAGTATACACATACTATGCGACGCATCCTTTCCTAACTGTATCGCGGTAATTTTTCTGTCCCAAATTTAATTTGCTTTCAATATAGGAGATTGTCTTCCGGTATCTGCACATCAAAATATTAAACGCCTAATTAAATTGCGAATATGATATGCTGTGTAATTGAAATTTTCTAAGCTACATGGATTTCTGATTCATCATACCGCGAAATTGCCGTTGGTAATTGAAGCTAAGCATCGTTTTAACTGCATCTTAGAAATTGGATGGGTTTATAGGCTACTGAATCATATTCCATATTGGTAGGGGTTACTGAAGTCAAAATACTTACGTTACAGAGTAGGTAATCTAAAGTAAATAAGCTAACTGTTGGTAGTTTATGTTCTTAAAACCGTGTATCGTATTATCAACAAAAAACGTTGTTTTCCTGAGTATGTTTATTGCCAATTCGTGCACTTCACTAGGACTCATTCTATTCCAATTGCGTCGTTATTATTACCCCATCGAAAAGGATATTATCGTTAATCTATATAGCTTATCCAGCTAAGAATTATCTACCTCCAACGAAGATAATTCCTTTCCCGAGCAATTGAGAACAAAAGT
Source organism: Marronus borbonicus (assembly GCA_902655005.2). Classification (NCBI taxonomy): domain Eukaryota; kingdom Metazoa; phylum Arthropoda; class Insecta; order Coleoptera; family Scarabaeidae; genus Marronus; species Marronus borbonicus. Next base: position 6,731,683 of record LR737384.1, on the reverse strand, counting down.
TTTCAAATAAAAAATATTAGGAGACAAATGTTGCGTAACCTAAACGTATACTAAAGTATGTAGGGTGTTCAGTTTCCGCTGCACCCCATACAAGTTTGGTTTCTTTAAATGGAACAGATTGTTATTAATCTATTACTAGGGCTGTAGATGCTTCTCTTCAATTCATGGCAACTTTCATCAATATTTCCTATACCTATCTCAGTTCTTGAGATATGTGGCATAATTTAAGATTTTTGCGAAATGTCGCTGTTTCTATAACGGCCGATATCTTAAACGCCTTGCACAATAGGGTGGTTTATCTACTATTTCTTGGAGTTGTTGGCGAGAATTTTTTTTATGTCAACCGTACTCTACAAGATGATCATCGATATCGTTACGCAGCTTGATTTATGTTATGTCAGTTTTTTAAATTGAATAAATTTTCACAAAATATAACAGAAAAGGTCTTCTAGAATCTTATCTGCAAACATTCGCCTTACCTAAAGTGCGCCCTTCTTTAGTAAATTAAATATGAAGCTATGCAGATAGGCTCTTCGCTTAAAAACGTAAGGTGCTATAACGATATTGTAAACTTTTGTTTCGCTAAAGATATTTATTAATCAATCAATCAAACATGGCAACGATTTCGATGGCCATCTTGTAGACTCCAATTGAACTAACGAAAACTAAACGCATCCTGTATACATAGATGTAATTTTATGTTGTGCTACATTTGTCTCCGAATATTTTTTATTTGAAAACGTTTTCTCTAAATTGTTTAAGAAGGGAATTATCGCCCGTCCACGTACTAAGTGAACACGCTGTACACTAGATTTGAGGTATTACTTTTGTGTGAGATAATCTGATATCTTAAACATTATAATTTAGATAGAATAAATATGTAATATGATTACTTAAAATGCTGAGATAACTGCTACCACAACACAAGCTAAAATTAATTGTTATTGGGAAAGTAATCACGCCAAATTGCAAAGTGACAAATTTAGAATTTAGAATCCCAAATTACCAAACTTTTCAGTAGTTTTTTCTAATACCTCTTCTCAAAGCTCCTTGAATTGTACTACACTGCATTACCGGATAGGTGTCACTTTAAAAAACACTTGTCATTATAGATTTATGAAAACAAAAATTTTTATAAAAGTTTGTGTTTGTTTACAAACAACACCAAACTTGTAAAATAAATTTCTCAATGCTGCGTAAAACGGAGTAGAACATTTACAATAAGCTCTACTACCATGCTAATACGTATTGAGTTAATTGATCGTAAAACTTTTCGCATCCTGTTGATAGCTGTAATGTTATGTCAATATACGTATTCAAATAAAAGAAACAATCAGTTAGCAAAACTGCAAACAAAGTTTATCGCCTTCTTCAATATATTGTGATGAGCATAAATCTAGAAACACCTAAATACTTCTAATATTGCAGGTATTACTATGAAATTCTGATTCTGGTAACTAAATTGAAAATATCGGCATTTTAATTTGACTTCCGTTATATCCGGAAGTCACCTTCAACTTTGAAAATTTAAGTAAAATTTAAATTTCAAAAATGTTTAATTTTCTACATTTCTTTTATTTACATATATATATTTTGGAGTGTTAAATGTGAGCTTCCTCTACTAATGCAGGTCATTTTGGAACCGATAGCGACAATTATGCCGATGAATCGTTATATTTAGGCAAAATATTGCTTCATCGAAAAAAAGAAGGTTTATTGCCAAACTAGGAATACACCATCATAACTTCACAAAATTCAAGTCTTCAATCGAAATCGTCATTACTAAATTCTTGCACAAGACGGATAATATCTTTTCTTTTTTAGAATTCTTTCTAATGAGCATCGACTAATATTATGCAAGATTTGTTTTAGACATTTTCGGTAGTTCTTCTAGCAACGTTTTGCGCTTTGTTCTCATCTGTTGCCACTTTAGGCCGTCCTTTTTCGGATACATTACTTTTTCTTTCCTTAAAATGATATCTTTTTAATTTTAAGTACAAACTAATGCACAACGCCACACTTCAATTTAATCGTAGTCGTTCTTGTGTTTCACCTGGTAACTGAAATCTCGATTTTTGTTCAAATTTAACAAACCCGAATTGATATGTTCGTAGAAAAACATGGAAGGTGAAGAAAATTGCACTTTTAAAATGGGAATGTTATGCTTTATCAGAACGTAAAAATATACAGAGCATTCCATTTAAAAATGACGTTGAAGCTAACTTCCGGTTAAATCGGATGTCAGATTGAAATGCCCATATTTCCATTTTAGCCCTCATTTACCTACCTAGTGTTATAACCTAATGTTATTGACGATATTTTTCAGACTGTTGCGCATCACTCTACATCTCCTATTTTGTGCAAACCCTTTATAATAACGAATTTAGGTTTCCGGGTTGAAACCGCGTCGTAATTGCATTTCGCTCTCAATTGTATGGAACTTCTTCTGGGCTGCTGCATGTTGCGTCGCTGCTGTACGAAAAATGATTCTTCGCGGTTTCAATCCGCAAACCCAAAGTCTTTAAAAGAAAACGACCACGGAAATCTACAACAACCTTTATAATAACGTTGTCATTTTAACAATTAAATACTACGTGATGCATTAAATAAGTTTCCATTTCATTATTGCCCTGATTAAAGGGACGTAGGTACGTACAAAGTATTAGTTTCAAAACAACGAAAAACCTTACAAAGAATGTTTTTTTCATAAATCCATAAAAAGTTTTTCTTCTTGCGACACCTATTGAACAACATAGTGTATATAAATCAAGAAGATTTCGTTACCGTCAATGAAAAATATTATTGATCTAAAATTGATTTTAAAAGTATTATTTATTACCTTCATTACAAATTCATGTCAGTAAGTGATTTCCTGTCAATTAACTCTGTAAAAATTCGCTTATGTGTCCTTATAAGCTCCTGAATTCTTAGCTACAATTCAAGTAATGAAATGAAAATCTGAGTGAAAACCTTTAAAAGATCTTGTTTCTCTATTCTTCCGAAAAATCTATCATTGGCGTAGACGTGGTAGAAATGGAAAGCATACCCAAAGAAAAAAAACTAAATAATAATAAAAATAACTAAATAATTCTATCTTCGCGATCGTTTCGCTAAGGCATTGATGCTTTACAAAATGTTTAATTAATTAGAAGAAATGAGTATCAAAAACTGAAAATTGATTGGTAGTCGAATGATAAATGCACATCATTTACAGTGCCAAATTTATGAAGATAGTTACTAAATACTTCATTTAAAATACACTTTCATTAAACATCAAGTATATATTGTCCATCTAGAAAGTATCCGGAATTTATTATTTTTCTTAATTTTAATATATTTCTTTTTTGTTACATCCTAAGACAAAAGTAATGCATCAAGTAGGTTGTGCCGACTGTGGGCCATGGCAAAAATCATGTAACAACACCAGCTGTCAAATATTGTTGATTATCAACAGGCTTTAATATTTGTGAAATAATGTCGCAAGTAGAAAGAAGAAAGCTGGTGGAATATTTGTATAGAAACGGTGTTCAAAACGTTAAAAAATCAGTGCAATTCACTGAACTCGGAAAAAGTGCAGTATATGAGACAATAAAGAGGATAAAAAATAGGAGAGATATGAGCCATGGACCAGTTTCTGGAGGACCGCGTAAGATAAGCGAAAACAATCTAAACGCTTTAGTGACTTTAGGACGACAAAACCCGTGCTTAGGGTTTCGAAAACTGGCTAACAGATTTGGAAATCAACGTCAAATAAGAGTGTGTCCAGAAACTGTCCGCATTTCACTGAGAAGACAAGGTTACTTATCAAGGAAACCAAAAAAAATCCCTGCAATGACACCTCTACAAAAGCAACGAAAAATAGATTGTTGCCAGCGATTTCTGGACGATAATTTTAGTGATGTTTTTATATCTAACGAAAGTTGTTTTCAGCTTGGTGCAAATTATTTAAAAAACCTATAAAGAGAAAATGTTACCGTTCAAATTTCCAAATTTCCCACAAAAATAATGGTTTGGGGAGCAATCTCTCAGCGTGGTGCTACACCTCTCTATATAATTGATGGCACCGTTAATAGTGCAAAGTATTGTGAAATTCTTAATGGCTTTCTTCGTGAAACGGTTCGTGCTTTATATTCCGAAGGGTGGCGTTTTCAACAGGATAATGCAATATGCCACACTTCTGCCTACACTAAAGCTTGGATGCTAAAACAAAACTTGGCAACAATTCCATGGCAAGCAGCTTCCCCAGATCTTAGTCCCATCGAAAACGTATGAGGACTAATGAAAATTAAAATAGAACGAGCAGCACTACGAAATAAAGAAGATTTGATTCGATCAGTTTTACAAGCTTGGACCACTATCACCGAAAAGTATAGCGTTGACCTTGTTTCGGCATTACCTGAACATTTAGTTAAGTGTTTACAGTCAAGTGGAGATTGTATTAGTAAATGAGATGAATGATTTGTTGTGATTTTATTATTCAAGTAATAAAAATACATACCGTAAAATTATAGCTGTGCTTTTTCTTTTCCGAATACTATCTAGACGGACTATTTATAATTTCTTTCGAGTAACTTGCCGTCAATAAATTTTTGCTTTTACAAGCAATTTTAACATCGAGCCCATAGGCATGTACTTCGTTCACATCAATAAATTACAATATATATTAAAAAAATATCCATAATTCATTATTTAATATTAATGCTAATATTTTAATTCCAGATATCGACGAGTGTGCGTCGGCTCCGTGTCAAAATGGCGGTACGTGCATCGATCTGGACGATGCTTTCAGCTGCGAATGTCCACCGGCGTGGGAAGGAAACGTTTGTCAGTTCGGTAGGTTACGTACAAAATGTTGGGCGATAATGCACTAATTGTTCTGATTTTTCTACTGGAATTACAGATGCCGATGAATGTCAAATGAACCCATGCATTAACGCCGAATCCTGTACCAATTTAGTCGGCGATTACCATTGCAAATGCAGGGTCGGTTGGATGGGCAAAAACTGCGATCAGAACATTAATGACTGTGTGGGTCAATGTCAGCACGGAGCAACTTGTATAGATCTTGTAAACGACTACCATTGCGCCTGTCAGCCTGGTTATACAGGTTCGTATATTATGTATACAGTGCAATTATACATACAGAAGTATTTTTTGCCACATTCAAAGCACTATTACTGCCATTGTAACTTCTACTCATTCTTATATTCGAAACCAACAATAACAATTCTATATAACATTACATGCGTTCTGAATTCAATTAGCTACTAAATGATTTTTTTCGTATTGATATTCTGTCAATTATAAAGTTATGAATTTTAATTCCGGTTTCTTCAGTTACATCTTGCGATATGGATCGCAGTAACAACGAGTTTTTCATACAACGATCATCACCAGCAGTAAAATAAACACAATAGAAATATATCAACTTTAACGCGACATCTCGCAGATATCCTAAATAGTGTGGTCTCCACTGGGATATTGTAAGCGACAAGAGACTTTATTAATTGGAATAAAATGTGCGTAATGTCAGGGCCTATTTTTTTGAATCAAAATGGAATAATACGTTCACTACAGGGGAGTAACTAAAAGCGGACAAGTATGTTCACATTAAAATTAAAACTTAAACATTTTTATTAGGTTTATTATACAGATAATGATACAAATGAAACGACTTCGTATATTGTGCTAATGGTATTGTAATGTTTACAACGAAACGTCTACGCCCATATTTCTTCTTGGGATTTCACATTGTCCACCTATCGAGTATGAGGGCCATCTTGTGGGAGAAAGCTCGATTCCTATTAGAAAATTCCCTCGTTTGGCCAAATATCTTTGGTGTGTAGAAAAAAGGAAATTATTCGTTTTTTTTTACACAAAAATCTTAAATACTGCTTTCTACTCTACCTCAAAATTGTATAAGTTCTTATAATCGTATTGCATTATTATATATTATAGTATTTTTTGCCAAAATAAATTTGTTACAAAATAATGACATTCAAACTCAAATTTCTCAAAAACCATTGAAGATACCGCAAAATGGTAGTAATCCCTGTAATCAGTAGATCAAACTGCGTAACTTACTGCATACAGCTTCATTCATAGATTTCGATACGCTGAATCCATTAAAAGTTACCTCGATGTTGTATCTCTTACGGTAAGCGAGTTATAAGTTTTAGAATCTTGGGAAACTCTGATCCCTATCTTTAGCCTTTTTCAGGGTGTAATTCGGAAAATAAACGAGATAGGTAAATGAGGGTGGTGGGAATCGATTCTCCGAGTCCGATTTTACTCGAATCTGTTGTTCGAACTGTTGTAGAGGACGTAAATTACAAGTTGATACGTGAGACTAATGGATTGATCTAAATACTCCTATGTGACACCACTACAATTACGAGTAGACAAAAAGCTATTACAAAAATAATTAGAGAAATAGTTAGCCAAAACCAACAATTATTTCTCCCCAATTTCATCAATTATCAATCATTAGAGAAGAATCAATTATTTCTTCCCAAAGTTTCCATATGCATCAATACCATCGCTTTATCAATGTTCTGATGCCTTTAGTCTGCCATCTGAACCACGTGCGTACCTCCTGTTGAACATTGTTATCACCCTCGAAATGTTTTCCGCCAAGATGCTTTTTGAGTGGACCAAACAGATGATAGTCGCTTGATGCTAGGTCGGGACTGTAAGAAGTTACCACTTTAATTCTTCAATTCTCGCCTGGGTCAAATGGGCATAACGTGGCCTGGCATTATCGTTATGCAGCAATATTCCTCTCGTCAGTAGGCCTAGACGTTTTCGTCGAATTGCATCCAGAAGCAACGACAAAACTCCACAGTATGATTCAGCAGTCACGTTCTCATTTCTATTCTGGGAATGGGGCTAGGAGCACTCCTTCAGAATCCCAGAACACGGTAAGCATAACCTTACCAGCTGAGGGCACAGCCTTGAATTTCTTTGTTAACCGTGAAGAAGGACGTTTCCATTGCATTGAAGCACTGTTTGTTTCGGGCTGGTAGTGGTGCATCCATGACTCATCACCAGTAACAATCCTATTAAGCATGTCCTCCCCTTCCTCTGCGTACCGAGAGAGGTGTTGCAAGGTGTTATCTAGGTACCCACCGTGAGCAAACTATTCGGAAATTCAAACGGTCGTGCATCAGTTCATAGGCCAAATCATGAGAACACCCTATAGCAGTTGCTATACTGTTGCCCGCCTGACAGTTCGAATCATCTCTTCCACCCGTCGAAGTGCTGCATCTGTCGGAGCGGCCACTCCGCTGATTGTCAACAACTTTTGGGCGTCCTCAAGAGAATTTGTCGATTTTTAGTTTTTCCCATATTTAAAAAAGTAGACGCTAACATTATACGCATTTTGTCCCATTTAACCAATTCTATATTTATTACCATTTTCGAGATCTCAACGATAAGCATACTAAATGAAATACCTGTATATAGCTTAATAGACACTTTTAATCTGATGTGAGGCATATTAAAGTAGTTGCCTAAAATTTAATTTAAGTTAAATGTATAATGAAATAAAATCTTATTTTATTAAATGTGTTCGTGCATTCGAACACCACTTTTTTTACCAAAATATCATACAAACGTTGCTACTTCTGAGTTCAGTTTATTTGTAGTAGAATTGTATTAAAAAAGTAATAGGTTCATAGAAAAGGTAATAGATTACATGTTCCTGCAGTGACAGGAATTTAAGGGTTAAAAGCATCTTAGTTTGCTCCTGAGATAAGCGCAGAAAGTAATAGATTCTGGCAAAAAGTACTAGCGTAATGGAATTTTTAGAAAAGTAATAGATGTATTACCAAAGTAATAAACGAAATAACACTGCGCGCAAATAATATATAATTATTATAACAAGTAAATAAAGTTACCAGCTTGTTTCGATCCACGTTTTTATGTTGTGGTTAGGAGTTATGATGTAATTTTAATCGTTGATAATTGCAAGTGGTATGCACGTTAATCTTGTGCGACGATTTGTATTTACAATATTCTAAAAAAAAATAAATACGATGATGTGAAATCATCATCCTTTCAAAATTCAATATATGTACATATCACATCGTTTATTTATTATTTATGATGGTGCATTCCAGATTTTTGATAGAATATAATAAATTACTCTCTCCACCTTCGATCATTAGTGTAAAATATACATATGTATGAATACCCATACTGTAAAACCGAAAACATCGTCAAATACTACAACTGTTTTATAACATTATTTACAACCTATTTGGTATGTTGATTACCATATCTTTTATGTTGCCTTATTAAGTGAATATGTGATATTAACCTCATAAATACCAAAAATATGGTTGGAATATACCCAGTAAATCTTATTTTAATTATGCCCAATTATATTTTGGAATCCCGTGAGTTAGTAGCCTGTAAAACATACCTTATTTATATTTAAACGATAACTTTGAATTTCTTTTAGTTCTACCTTTAATTATAGTTTGTGAACATTCTGATAGATATAAATATTACCTAAACACTCATCACTGCACATCTTAACTATATACTGCAACCATAATTGGTTTTATTTAACGAATACAACGAACATGGACCTTAATTAATTTAATTGCTTTGAGATTTAAAGGTTTCAATACTGACAAGAGTAACCAGTAGTGCAAACAATTGCCTTTTAACGCATTTCAATGAAAACTATCCACCCTAAATTGGTTGACTTTCAAGAAAAACGCTAAAATACGTAGAAAAACTTACAAAGAGCGACATATTTTTACTTTTTTTTTATAAACGATGTAACTTTCACCCGCGCATCACCACTGTCA
>LR737384.1:6565050-6722854 GCA_902655005.2 Marronus borbonicus | reverse complement strand
CGCTTAATTTTTATTTAACGAAACACCTGGTATATTTTTTCATTTTTGGATTGTCTCCTGACAAAATATGGATTATTTTGGGATTGAGGTGAATCTTTTGAGTTTTACGGATTATTGGAGTTTATAAACAGAAGCAATTTAAATCATAATAAATTATTTAAATTATTAGTAGAGATGACAAAGGCAGGTGAAATTATTACTTGTTTGCAGCGACTAGACAGACTCGTGTTTTGTCGACTCTCGGGGAAACCAGTAGGCAACACGAACCCATTTTTATGAGACGAATAGACACGAGTCTGTCTAGTCGCTGCAAAAAAGTATTAATTTCACCTGCCTTTGTCACCTCTAATTATTAGTATCGCATCAAAAACTTATTTTGTTTCCATACAATGATGCAATACTTTAAATGCTTTTCGAATATTTTGTAACATTTTGAGAGTTAGTTGCCAACATTCTTGAATAGTTTGTTGTAAATCATTTGTAAATTGCGTGCAGCGGAATTAAATGTAGTCGGGGCTCTTCGGTCTATCCAACGAGCAGTATAATACGGAGGTGCCTCATCTTATTGAAATGCCAATAAAGTTTCAGACAGATTACCATCACTTATACATTCGGATTATGTTTTTTTTTTTTGTTAGTAACTTTCTTCCGAAAATGTTCGTATCTTATGTGTTGTTCTAAAAAAGGCAAACAATTATTTTTAGACGAGTGTTTTGTTTCTGAAGCAAAAACATTACATTCTTGGTTTTTTTTAGTAGATTTAATAAGGCAATTTCAAAATAATTTGTAACTCTCCTAAGCATCATAATAATGAGAATTCAAAAATGAAAACATTTACAAAGCGTTACATAAAAAAAAAATTGTAAGGATGACCATGAGGATGCGGGGACGAAAACTACTACGCCTATAAATAAGCAAAAAGATGTCCCCATTTATATGGTTTTTGGCGTATTTATAATGATGTAGGGCCGATAGTTTTCATTGAAATAGTCTGTACATTTACCAACATACAAGAACACAAATAAACCTAATTAGCATTTTTGTTTGAGATGTTAAGAAAGTTTGGAAAGTCTATCGCTTTGGCTTTTGTAAGTAATTTATTACATGGGATAAATAAATAAAATTACAGCAATCACTTCTTATTGCAACTTTTTGACTTGAATAATGTACTTTTCGCTAGCACGTTAAAGCCAAATCTAAACACATAAAAAAGTATTGAATTATAATGCAAATATTTGAATAGTTCAAAAACCTTATTGTTGATATTATAATCTCGCGTTAAAATTTAAAAAAAGCAATTAATAAAATGTCATGTGTGTGTGTTTAAATGCAAACATCTAAACGATGTGTTTGGTGATTCAGTCGTCACTTTGCATGTGTTGTATATCTTGTATGTACTTGCTAATGGTTTTAAATAATCTTTATGTCAACATTATACAAACGAGAGCCGACCGTTTCCTTATAAGACGACCATTATTATTATAAAAGATTGTGCAAATACTAATTGTAATATTTGATAAGCGCTCAATACAAATAACCTATTCGGTTTTTTATGAACCACTTGTAAATATCCCTGTTAGTGTGTCTACGTTTTTGTTTCTAATTTAATGTCACAAAGGAATAACACGCATGCACTCCTCTTGTCTTCCATTTACCAGCCAATATGTGGAGAAGAAGATGGTGGCAAAGAGTCAGCCAAGCGTAGTAGATTTGAGGTGGAATACTTTATGTTATCATTCACACGTCAAAGGCAGTTTTAATGACACATTCTTATTCCACGTTTTGCACGAAGAATTCTAGATCTGCGGCGAGAATGAGACACACAATGAGAAGAATAAGAGGAGCGCATAGCAGCGCGTCGAGCTCAATTCACCCGTAGATTAAATCTATCTACAGATCTGTGCCCGCAAACTACTTGTAATCTTGTTAAAACGCCGTTTTCGTATTCAATTTCATATTTTTGTCGCGTCTTAAAATTGCCGTATCGGAATTTAAAGGATCGGAATTCGAACAAAGTTCTTGAAGAGGCTTTATGTAGGTACATGCACGCTATACGTTTAATTTCCGAGAAAGCTATGGAACAACTCGAGGATTTTAAATGAGAGACCTATCCCATATAATTATCATGCTCGCTGGTAGTTGAATTGACATCCAGATGCTTTTGCAGCAATACGTGTTATCAAATAAATACACTTTCTTTTATCTTAATTTATTGCTACCTTGGAAATGTACAAGGACGCATTAAATAATTTTATATTATTAAAACTACGCGCAGATATACAGGGTAATTTACAATGGCTGTAAGAAAAACGTTAACGTTTTGTTCGGGAAAACATTTACAACAAAAAAAATGTTAAATAAACATTATTTACAGAACAGATTGTAATAAATTAGAGATAATTATTAAAATACAATTTCACCATATTAACGAATTTAATTAAATCTAATTCTTATTTGATCAAGTAATTGCTCCCACGTGTTTATACCCATACTGTAAACCAGCTACTTCAAGTGACCCCAAAGAAAAGAATCCCAACAGGTTTAGGTCGAAGGATCTTGGGGTCCAAGCAATAAAACCTCTCCGACCACTCCATCGTGTAGGAAAATATGGATCCAGCCATTGTATTACGTGTCTATCGTAGTGAACTGGAACGCCATCGTCTTAACACCACTTCTAATTCAAGCAGTTTTCTGGTAAAGATACCAGTCCAAGTATTCACATTAAAACGATGTTGAAATCGCAATTCTGTAACAGCGTGTGGATTTTGAGCATTCAACAAATGGTAAATGCAAGAGCCATTAATACCATCTCTAGAAAATTAGGCCTCAACTGTTCATAATATTTTAGTTAAAAATAGCGAATCTTTGGAACAACCAAGTATGTATAGAAGTCCACACGCTTACCTTAATATTCCACTTGTAATTGTTAGACACGATGAAATGAAGGGGTGTTCATAATGTAATGGTCGCCGTACAAAGTTTTGAGAAAGACGCAATGCATCTAGTGCTCCAAGTGGAGTTGTCCACCACTACATCAACTACATTTTCTTAATTCTTTACCTTATTTGTTCTCTGGCGTAATTACCTCGATTATTACGTGGACCAACAGATAAACCAGTTTCTCTGAGTCATGGAAGAGTACGGCTGAAAACTCTGGTTGGAAGGTTGACGTATATCAGGAAATCTTCGGCGATACTCTCTAAATGTACAATTTTTATTACTGTGTGACCAATTTTATTTACTATCTTTAAAAGTTCTTCGACCATCTTTTTAAGACGTGTTTCGAGAACGTTTTTCAACATGCATCACAGTTGTTTGTCGAAGGTTAAGAAATAGAAATCTAGTAGTCTGTATATCGTCTTTTAAAGAAACCTGAATTTCTAAAACCGGTGAACGGAATTAGCTTTTATAAAAACCAAGTTATGCCTCGCAATTAGTACAATAAGCAAATGGCCAACAGTCAATCATTTGCGATAATTTCAGAACGTATACAGCGTGTCCGTTAACGTGTGGGCTGATGATAATTTTTTTCCTGAGCAATTTAGGAAAAAGTTTTCTGTTCTCCCTGTGTCAACACTTAATTTATCATCTTACAATGAAGAGAAAATGTTGCAATTTTCGGTTTGGAATTCATAATCGACGTTACTGTTCATGCGCTGCAGATCGGTGGACAGCAATCTTTACCTTTCGACGACAAGTAAACGAATTTTGCGTTTTTAAATACAGAAAATATGATATGGCCGCTACGAATCCTTATGGTTTGGTGCCTTCTCTCGCCAATCCTCCCAATTTAAACGATATGTAATAAAAGAAGTGGAATAACTGTATGAATGTCCAAAGCAAAAGGTTTTTCAAAATTCGCGACCCAATGGTTGTCGTCCGCTGCTATAGATCATCTTCTGGAAATGCTTTAGAAAATTTACATAACAAGTTTTATAATATTAGATACGCATTTGTTTTAGCGGGTGAATTTAATGTAAATTTTGCGATTAACTTAATAACTTAATAAGTGTGTTTCTTGCGAAGTGTATATTGTTAAATATGAAACTGTGCGTACAAGTTTCTCTAAAGATATTCATTGAAAATAATGTCTAAAAGTTATTCTATGCGTACAATTATAAACAATTAATTGTACAGATAAAAAGTTATTTGTAACACTAAAGGAAATTAGGCGGTGTACGACTAGATTTAATATGTTAACGTCACGTCGCCCTCCGTTTTGAAATTAAATATCCTCACGCTTCCTGCCTCGCAGCTCCATGAGAACGATCCATACTACTCCGCTACAATTTTCTATAACAAACTGCCTAATGGATACAAAGTTACTAGTTTTACTAGTAGTTACTAGTAGCAACAATTTAAAAGAGAGTTAAACATTTTTTTAATTGATGAAGTATTCTATAATGTAGATGAATATGCGAATAACCAGATGTGTACTCTTTGACCCTTACCTAACTTAGAGTACCAGTGTACTTGCTGTAACCGTGATAGGAAAATGAGTTTCCAGACAGAGATGCTTTAAGTAGAAATGGCAAAATAAGATACAGTAACCCGTTATACGTTGTGCACGTCGCGTCGGTACGAAACGAGATCTTATTGTACAACCAAGGTGGAGTACTTTGGTACTTTGAAACTCGCATCTATGTTTTATATTCAGCCAACCCCAACCTATTAACTTATATGAAATAATTTTTTTTATACCGACAATATATCTAATTGCAAAACACGAATTTTTAACTTTTTTTATCATGTATTCAGTATTAGAATCAATGGCTGAGCTTAATTTTAATATTTGTGGCTAAGTACGACGAGGATACGACTATTTCATAGTCAAATGGGAGTTATATTTGTTAATTTGACTTCTAAACCAAAACGTATTATCTAGTTTAAAGCCTAATTAATCGACATTACCCCCAGTTCACCATTTATTTTAATTCTAATGGTTTTTGTAATTCTCTGCAAATGTTTGAATTCTCGAACAAAATGACTTGGGATTTGGACGAATTGATGTTAAGATTTAGCTCATTTGACAAATCTAGTATTAAGCTCAGATTTACATCAATATTTGTAACAATAGCTGCCCAATCTTGCGGCTTGAAAAATATATATATGTACATAAAAACTATTCACCTCATTTTGTATACTTGGCATATAGAAGGAAAAAAAGGGAGGGGCAAAGAATTGGGCGCTGGGGTACGCCAAAACAGACCCACTTTGAAGACGATACTTTGCCTGCGATTGGCAAAAAAAAAAACTGCTAGTCAAGTGGATTTTGCTGAGAAACCGATATCACGTAAAATATTAATCAAAACACTGTGTCGCATTGGTAAAATTAGACCAAGAAGAGCTATCTCGCAGCCATACTCGCATCCAAATCCAGATTGCGTTCGTGGAAACAAAAAATCAGAAATTTACATCAAAGTCACTCTTTAATTTACCGAAGAGGAACAAGGAAATATTTATAAACAAATTCTATAACAGATTCTGCAAGAATATGGTAGGTGTTCCATTAAAAAGAATAAAACTTGTAAAATCTAGTTAATAGAAACTTTCTTTAATATATAAAAACTAAAAACTTCAAGAAACACTCAATCAAATAAAAGTTGAATCATCCCTCTAGTATGGTAAGGCGTTTACGATATCTGACGTCAAAAAGATTAAAAAAAAAAAAAAGTTATTTCCCAAAAATCTCAAATTATCTCAATTTTCTCAAAAACTAAGGTAGATAGAAATGTTAAACAAGTTTAATATGAATTGAAGAAATGTATCAAAAAATGCAGTATTATACAGGTATACAATTAAAAAAAAATCAAGCTTATATCGTACGCAGCCGAGAGTGGACATTCTGACTATTTGAATATACGGAGCTTATCTCCGAATTTTGTTTATTTGAAAACTTCTACCGCGCTCTAGATGAGCACGCTGTATAAAACTTAAACCGTTTTTGCAACAAATCGCTGACACAGATGCTCATCTTCATTTGTATGATGTAATAAAACTGTATGTTCACATTACTTATACTAACTTATTATTTTTAGGTCGTGACTGTGCTACTGACATCGATGATTGCGCTAGAAACCCATGTAAAAACGGTGGCGAATGCGTCGACCAAGTTAATGGCTTTAAATGCATTTGCCCTGTGGGTTTCACGGGAAACGAGTGCGAGGTAAGTTGCTGCAACTTAAAACAAACATCAAATTAAACATCGTGATGATGATGTCCAAATAATTCCCTGTTTAAATTGCTTGTATAAAACTGTCGCTTATACGCATGGATCCAACTATATTCTCCATACGAAATTATAGCAATTGTGAGCAAATAATTTCGGTCCGCAAGAAGGCATATGCGTGCTCGGCTGAATGAAAAAAGAAATCAAGCATCATCTGCTTAACGACTCCCGTATATCCATCAAATGTTATTTTGAAGTAGGTACCAACAAATGCGATAAGTAAGAAATCAGCTTTTTTTTATGGGAGTAAATTACATATTAAGCTTAAATAAACAATTACATGGAATATTAGAAATAATGACCGCTATATGCTTGTTTTCTTGCGGCAAACAAATTGTTAGCCGTTAATGTAGGTAGTAATCAGAGACATGCCCGCCTGTAGCGACATTTAGCGTTTCAATAGAGCTGTAAAGATGACAGCTGCTAAGCTAGGGGGGCGTTACGACGAACACTTCCACCACGAACGAGAAGAAAATCTTTCAGTTCTTTTTTTTTTTGCTTCAAGAACGGAGGTTGCTACCTAATTTGAAGTGGTCGATTATAAAGGGGCAGTTGAATAATCAAGCGGTCTGAGAGTTATTGTGGGCGTGTGCATGAATAATTTATATTTAAAATTGAATAAAATATGTTTCTTACGTAACGAGATAACACCTTTTTATGTGGTCACTTGCATCGCGATTTATATTTATAAATAATATAGATATTTCCGTTTCGCGGATATCTTTATTGAAGAATATTTAATCAGGACTTAGACACGTATTTTCAAAGAAACAACTATACGCTTATAAAGTAAAACAAAACCGAAAGGATGCGTAATTTACAGCGCTAAGAATATTATTTAATTTCTTTATTTTCTATTAAGATTAAAATAGTTTAAATAAGAACAATATCTATAGTTTTCGAAATTAGGACCAAACTTAGAACATGTAATCAGCGCAGTTTTACTCTTATAACTTTGTGAAACTACTGATTTTAGCTGATCATGAATGTTACGTACGTGCTTTTATTATTAATTAAACCAATTTAATGCCATGTGGTGTCACTTCCGATTTTTCGAAAATTTTTGCAAATTAGAAAAATAGAAATCGACTGAAGTTAAAATCTGATCGCGTACAAATACGACATATTCTTGCGTCGTCGTACCACTGAAATACTGTTGACTTGCAATAGATCTCAGAGGTGGTTTACTTACTACCCTTATACAAAAAAAAATCATATCATCAGAGATCCAAGAACTATTATATACAGATTCAACACACACAATACGTTAATCCCATGCGGTTTTACTGCTGGAATACAAAGGGTTCCAGCGGTTGCATAATATCGTGCATATCATCAGTCTCCAGGAACTATCAAATACAGATTTAAAACATTTTTTCATATACCGGCCTACTACTGAAATATGGTTGACTTGGAAAAGATCCCAGAGGTGAGAACCTATTGAGGACGATTAATATTTATCCACACGGTTTGGATAAGTGTTGCATATATGGTCGTGTAAATTATATAAAAGTGGGAATCATTTTTTATTAAATTCGGGGAGTACAGTTATTGAATATTTTCTTATTTATTTAAAGAACAGAGCCAAGAGGATTTTTTTGTTAGCTAAAATAAATACATAAACAAAATATATCAACCAAAATAAATCTTTAACAATTAATAGAACCTTCTCTGGAAGGAGAGATTATGAATGTTAACACACCGTTAGCACCATTGTTATTTTATGCGGTGCATATACATACATAAAAATTACGTAGAAAATTATAATAATAAAATTGACCTTTTTCTAAATTAGGTGCGGGTCCCTTCGTATAAATCATATCTTAATGATGAGCAAACTCTTCACTGCATATTAGATATAACCGACCGATAAGCCGATAGCGTTTGAACCTCTGTTGATATACTTTTTTTTTGTTATAAAAGTGGTAGGTAAGCCACTCTTTGTATTCTGGTGATAGAACCGCATGTGAATAGATGTTGTGTGTCGAATTTGTATGTGGTAGTTTTTGAACCTCTGACGATTTATTTTTTGCGTAAATGTAGTAAGTAAAATAAATGCAGTCCTTGAGACCCTTTGCAACAGTATTTTAGTGATAGCACAATATAGAATGTGTATTTTATGTGCCGCATCTGTTTTTGATAACATTTGACTTCGGTCGATGTTAATTTTTGTTGTAATCTATTCCTGTACAGCCATCGCGGAATGTCCTGGTACCATCGGAGAAATTGGCTCTTAAAAATTATTCAACAACTAAATAAACCTCTACACGGGGATGAAAACAGGTTTCGACATAACAAGAGAAAAAAAAAGAGATAAAGATATACACTGACGCCACCAGTACTGCAATGTTTGGATCCCTTCTTTGTAGCCTCTTTCGTCCAAGTTAACATAGGCGTTCTTCGCTGTGATAACTTCGTCATATCCATACTCAGCAAGCGATTTTTAAGGTTTGGGAAGAGGCTGTAGTCCACGGGAGCCACGTCAGGCATGAGGCACGACTTAATACTTCCCTTAATGAATTTTGTTAATTAAAATAACACCCTTGTCGAGAGCGTAATCTAGCGATGATTAATTGATCTTTTGATTTAACTGATCAAATGGATTTGCGTAATACTAAACGTTAATCGTTCTGCGCTATTAACAAGATTCCTTTAACGTTCCAAAAAACAGTGACCATGACCATCCTTGCAGATAAGACGCTCTTTGTTTTTTTCGATGCTGTTGGCTCTTGCCTTCTTACCGTTTTGATTTCTATTTAGTCTTGAGCGTAGAGTTGTGAATCCATGTCCCATCCACACTAACAAATTCTTGAGTTGAACTCGTACAGAGCTAGACACTGTTCCGATGCGGTGTAGCTTTTGATCTGGCGTTAGCATCCACCTTGCTGACGATTTTCTTATTTCCAAGATGTCGTCAGCTACCTGATTTTTAATCATTCATCATGTTTTATTGACTCTTTTGACCATTTCTTCACTTACGGCGGACTTTGGTCATCCAGAATACTCAGCATGTTGAGTACTTATACGGTCACCCTAGAAATCACCGACCCACGTTCTGACGGTCGTAAATGAAGAAGCAGACTAATTCCGGGTTCGGGCCGTGTCATGGTTAAACGATGTGGAGCTTCTTCCGGTGAGGGAAAGGCAACAGTATAACGCAATTGGTTTTCGCCTCTGGCATGGTTCACATGCTGAGTTACCGTGATCAAGTGCTTCCCGTTTAGTTACGTGGTTTGCACGTTGAATTACCGTGCTAACTGTTACCTACCACCTTTCTCTCTCCTAATGAAGCTTCAAATGTTCTGTTCATCTGTATACTAATTGTGTAAATACTTAAATCCCTCCTTCTTACAAGAGTTTTCAGTACATAAATCAGTTTGCGAGTTTGCTGTATTTACTAACAAGCCTAAGATAATCTTCTTTTCTGGAAGTTATTTCTGTTGTACTTATACTTAGTAACTGAATATATTGTATCTTGTTACAGAATGACCACGATCATTGTCAACCAGATCCGTGTAAAAATAACGCTCCATGTTTTAAAACTCAGACAGATTATTATTGTCATTGTCCAGAAGGATGGCAAGGAAAGAATTGCAGCATTCCAAAACTTTTATGTGATAATCCGCCGTGTACGAAAGGTAAGTTGGTCTGCTATTACAATGTGAATTAATTTACGTTTCATCCTTAACATTAGTAGACAGTATCTCATGCTATTGAGAGCCACAGCCTGAAAGACAATCTACACAGTTTGTTTTCCTTTTGTAAACTTACACTACTTTTGAAATAATTGAATGCTAAAACCTTAATAAAGAAAAAAATTAGCATACAGTAAATTGTCTCTTTAAGAGGAAAAATAATTGTACTCTCACATATCTTTGTAGACATTGAAATTAGGCTCAAGAAAAGACTATCTTCACTCATTTTAGTTATTATTTGGATTTTCATTAATTACACTAATTTCTCAGTTTCAACTAGGGAATTAATTTCAATTAATTTTCTAAGCACCAAACGAATCGAGAATCATATAAACGGCGCATTAAGATCTGTATCGTGTCATTAATCAAGTATCCTTGATTAATTACTAGTTATCTTTGTAAATATATTTTCTTCCTGGTCATTATCTACTGAAACTTATGCAGAGCGTTAGCGATCTATATATGTACGGTATTTTAATTAGTTATGTATTTCAGTGCTCCTTTTTGCAATTATGTCATGGAAATTCAATATGATTACGTATAATTGGTATAGTATTGCAATAAACTAGTATACTTCAAACATTAGACCAGCAAAATTTCCAATGCTATTATTATTGCATTGTTAGCTTTTATAATTTAATTTCGCGTTTCTTTCATTGGAGAGTCTCTACTAAAATTCTTATTTTTTTTTTGTTGGTACGTAAGTGTACGTTACCGGCGGTAACTGGCGGACATTCCTTACCTAGCCCTCGATCTAATACATGAATTAGCAGGAGCTTCATCAAACAGATATAATAAATGACTATTAAAGATATTTTTAATTAGAACATTGACGAATTTTAAATATTTGCGAACTTTATAAGAAATTATACGTATTTTTACATTGAATGCGCACACGTCAAGTTTAAATGATGCTAAATATAGAATATATAAATTTATACAAGGCAAAACAAAGGAAACATTCAATTTTTCATAAAATAGACACAGACAAAATATTACTTTCAAATAAATAAAAATGGTTACATTTATAAAATAAAATAAAACAAAAAATAAAATGTTAAGTCCTTAACAGTACATAAGAAGATCGATTGCTTCTTGTTGCTAAAAGTAGATTTTCGCGATCCCACCAGTACCCTTGTGTTACAGTAAATCAGATAACCGTAGTATTTTGGAGGGAAATATGTTACGACGAAGTTAAGGCGTTGCTAATTGGTGTAAAAAATATATTGTAAGTAACTGTAAAGTAACCAAAGTTGGGGTTGCCAATATGTGTTGGCACTAGAGATGGGCAAGATAGAAGAAACCGTTCCTGTTTTAAGGTGACTAGTCAGAGTCGTGCTTTGTCGACTCTCGGGGAAACCGGTTGACAATAGGGTGTTGCTCGAGGGTCGACAAAACACGAATCGGTCTAATCGCTTTGAAAATGGAACAGGTGCCCTTATCTTACCCCATCACTGTTGGTACGTTACGTAAGCAAACCCATGGGCGTAGCCAGAGAGGAGCAGGTAGGGCCCTTTAAATCTGCAATAATTTCACTTTTCAATTCTTGCAACCCCCTCTTCCGGTCATACAAAAGTCTCCAAATTGTCAACTCTAATTGGCCCCGCCCTTGACCACAAAGCAGACCCAACATTTTTTGTTCCCGGATGTGATTCTGAGGCACTTTATATATGTTTCTGCCGTACCTTCAATTAAATTCCCATTTTTTTCCCATTTTTCCCCAAATTTGGTAGCGTTAGTCTTTTTTGAGTAAAATTTTGACAAAATCAATATATTGTACAGATATCGCTATAACACACTTAAGTTGTAACCTGTTAAAATGTTACTTAAAAAAAGACAATATTTCATACTGTTACCAAATTCATATTGGAATCATAGGCTACTCTAAATGGAGCAACATTGTTAGTAATGATATAAATGTACCGAAAGTGATGCACTTTAAAGCAATTGACACCTTGTACTTCTTTGGTGTACAGTACCATAATTTTTTTCTGATAACAAATTATTATATTTCATAATAACTGAAGGTAGTGAGATTAAGTGCCAGTCAGTGTTAGTACTGGCAGCACTGGTTATTCATGTTCTACCACAGTAGATAATTTCTATATAAATTATTTATTTTGTACATTTTTCTTTGTATTTTTGTGATAATTTTTAGGCTCTCCAAAATTAAATTATTTTTGAACTGTTTGATTTGAACCTCCAGTAACTTGACATTTCAGTAATGCGCAGCCCCCTTTTTCGGTAGGCTTTTTTAAATTTTGCCTTACAAGAATCATTTTGCCAATGGCAACACTGTACTCTTGTACGTCTTTTGAATCTATAAAAGGTCAGTACTTGCTCTGTTCACCAGTTACACCGATTACAAGTGCTTTTTCTGATGGATATAGAAGAAAAACCGAAATCGCAGAAAAAAGGAAATAATTTATATTTCTATTATTATCTTCAAAATATACATTTCAAGCATGTATTATAATTTACTATCAAAAAAGTTGTACCTACGCACATTCCAGTACAGCATATTCAAACCTCAAACTACTTATTACTTGAACGGTATATTCAAAGCATAGGACGTGCAAAAAATCTGCTTACGCGCATATTTTGCTGTACCTCCTGATCTTAGAATCGTAAAGTTTTATTAACTCTAAATACATACAAACGCCAAGTACTAGAATATTCACAAAAAGTCATGGAAGCTATTAAATAAGTTTATTAAAACACAGGAAAAGTTATAAACCATCAATGTATAATTATTCTCGTTATCGTACACATAGAGATACAAACGCACACATAACCAGGCAGACACATACGCTCCGTGAAGGTTTTTCATAATGAAATACCTATACAAGAATATAGGTCCATGATTCATGTTAATGTCTAGTGAAGCTGAACGTTGTTAATATTGTGCATGAATCTTATGTGACGCGTTAGTTGACAGGCAATTTTGTGGCGAGGAACGGAGTGGGGATGTACTACATAGGGGGTACCGGTACCCCGCTGGGCCTGAAATGGAACCCAGACCGATCCACTGACCGTTACTTATACTAGGTGTCTCTTACAAATATTTTTTAACAATAACGCGACAATGAAGGAAACAATTTGTCTCTGAAAAGAGTGGCTAATTAAATTTTATTGCGTTCTATGTCTTATATTACAAATTACCTATCTATATTTCAGATATGGGAAGTTGTATGGTTGTATCACCAGGTGGTAATAGAGTGTCAACACCTAGTATGTGCGGCGAACATGGTCACTGTATCAGCACCCCGGGAGCTGGATATCGTTGTTCTTGTTTGGCAGGCTACACGGGCAAATATTGCCATGAAAGTGAGTAATATTTGGTTGAAACATAATAATTAATGTGGTCATTAAGCAAAATATCCGATTTCAGCAAAGATCTTAAACAGATATGTTCGCTATTAGTAATAATTAATATTAAAAAGTGTAAACAATGGAAAGTTTCTCATTTGAAAATATTTCATATAAATTGCATTCTCATCTTTAACCGTGCTGTTTAATTGTAATAAAAACATGCAGTATTGCCGCTAATTAATACAATTAGTCTTAAATCTAAGTTTTAACGCTAATGAATTCCAATAACGTTCTTAAGATTTAAGTTCTATTAAAATTATTTGGCGTCATATTGTAGAACCATATACTCCGGTACTCTGCTTTTACTAGTCTTAAAAGAATCTACAGCGTGAGTACAAAGTAAAGCGCATCGATGCTTCTCTGATATTTTCTTATCCAATTCTAAGAAATTTTTACGGAGTCACAAAGAGAAATAAGACTACTTATTCAAAGGCTGCACCTTGCTTTGTACTCACGCTATATAATAAGTACACTTCTCATAAGATTAATCAAGTAACTTAAAAATGCAAAAAAGTCGTAAAATAAAGCAAGTAGGTTAATGTTAATAACAAATGGTTTAAATGATCTAGTTCGATAGGGTTGCAACCCATACTATGTGGTGACCACTCAGGCAATGTGAGAATACCTGTTTGAGCTTGTTTCTCCAAAAATGTCTGTGCTGAGAATCGTTGTCGTGTGCTGAATGAATGCTCCGCCAATTATTACCTATTATCCTTTGTTCTTGAAAAATGTTACAATAACCGCCCTTTGTCTGTCAATGTTCCGTCGATTCGGCCACCTATAAAGTAACTCCAAACCGTAATATTCCCATCTCCATGTTCAATACTTTTGGTTTCATTCGTTCAATTGATTCAAGCATTCGACGATTGCATCCGTGCTGCTCAAATTTTGATTCATTGGGTGTTTTATTGGCCTTGTGACCATTTCTCATACCACTTAATCCATGGACAATCGTTAAGCGGATTTCTAAATGGCTATGTGTTCCTTTAAAGCTGCTTTTTCCAAGTGGCGTTTCGCTGTAGATATACTTCTTGCGTCGCGGTGAAATTCAGTACACTTCGCTGTTTAAGACCTCGTTGTACCTTGGGATCATCCACTGCATTTACGGCTCTGTAATTGCCATGTTTCTTCCTTTCGTTTCACTATCTGGCGAGCACAATGGCTACTTACCGTGCAATATGAATGTTGGATGTACGAAGCACAAATTCTGGAACTAAGCACTCTGTCTATTCCCTTTCGTTTCGGTTCAATAATAATTTACCAGTTATAATTGGCACAATTTAATCGTTTCACAACTAGCAACTTATTATTTTACGCTCGCGCATTAATAAGATTAAAATAATTGTTTCAATCCAGCTTGTTTGCTTTGTTTTATTGATCTAGGTCTTATAGCATTTTGTCCGATTCGAATAAACTTGTGAGCCGTATATAACTTGGCCTTAAAAAATATATTTTCAGATATCAATGACTGTAAAATCAATCCTTGCGAAAATGGTGGAACTTGTGTTGATAAAGTTAACGCATTCCAGTGCATTTGTAAAGAAGGTTGGGAAGGTGCTCTCTGCAATATCAGTAAGTATCATCGTATTTGCTATAAATTTTCTCGATAACAACTCGAGTTCGATTACACAACAAAAATCGAACGCAGTATTACTGGCAGCTGGCGATGACGTGAATGAGAGGTTTGAGAGCGCTTCGATTTCCTCGTGTATTTTGAAGTACACAAGGAAATCCAAGCGTTGTAATGCAGGATGGAACCATAGTGCATTAGCCGTCCCTGCTTGGTAATACGTTCTTAAGCTAAATGATTGTCTTTTAGCTTATTGAGTATTATCCGCACGGTGTTTAATATATTCTCTCTTATTCATTTAGATACTGATGACTGCAATCCAAAACCTTGCCAAAATAATGGTAGTTGTACGGACAAGATAGCAGATTTTCAATGTGAATGTCGTAATGGATGGAAAGGTAAAACCTGCCAGCTAAAAGACAGCCACTGCGACCATCATACCTGCAAAAACGGCGGAACTTGCCAAGATTTAGGAAACACATTTGTATGCAGGTGCCCCCCTGGATGGGAAGGTATGTCGATAAATGAGATTCCGATGCTCTAAACTGCTAATGTTGCAATATCAGTTGTCTTCGCTCCAATTTCTTGACGTTGTAAATGTTCAGTTTTAGTATATTTGGCTACAAACATGTACAGGACAAGTCCTATTTTATCTTTGTCATAATTTCGCAAATTAAATATCATTTTCAGAGATTTTAATAATCATTACATTTCAGTTCCCTTCATTTACAATAAACAAGAAGCTTCTTCTTCTTCACGAAAAAAATTTATTCACCAAATTAAAATTAACAGAAAATATAGAAATACCTATATATCCAACATTGCAGCGTATATAAATTTGCAACTAATATTACAGGCACGACTTGCCACATCCCTAAAAGAACCGCCTGCCGCTCGAATCCCTGCCATAATGGCGGCACCTGTGTAAACCGAGGAGATTACTACCAGTGCATCTGCAGGGATGGTTTCGAAGGAAACCATTGCGAAGACGACGTAAATGATTGCATTCCACAACCATGCTACAATGGCGGAAAATGTATTGACGGAGTCAACTGGTTCCTTTGTGAGTGCGCGAATGGCTTTACAGGACCGGACTGCCGAATTAATGTTAACGAATGTGCACCTAATCCATGCGGATACGGGGGCACATGTGTGGACGGCATTGGCGATTTTCAATGCATTTGCCCTCCTGGTCGAAGTGGAAAAACTTGTAACTGTACGTATCCTACGGTGTAAACGACATTTTAAAATTGACAGCTTAAAATTGCTAAAGAATGTTTTTAACCGTCACTTTTGTACTTGCAGTAGATGACATGTCCTACCTTCCTCTTCCTGGAAGCTGCAATTGGGAAGGACATATTCCAGAAAACAATTCAACTTGGCAACATGAGTGCAATAGATGTACGTGCAGTAATGGTATAGTTAAGTGCACGAAGATTTGGTGCGGCTTTGAGAATTGTCGCAACCCCAACGCTCCAAACACCGTATGCACAATGAATCAAGTTTGCGTTCCTACACCCATCGAATCCTGTCTGTCCTCCCCTTGTCAACCGTACGGCGAATGTCGAGACTTAGAAAGCGGGCGAAGAGTGAAACCACCTTCAGTGCCAAGTCCTAGTACCTGTTGGCCAAACCAAGCTGTTCTAAGTAATACCTGTGCAAGGGTGACTCTTTTAATCGACAAATCTAAACTACCACCTGGAATAACAGTTGAAGGTTTATGTGGTAATTTAAGAACATTATTGGCGAATCACGAAGCTAACAATGACATGCATAATGAATTGGTGCTTTTGTGCGATTTGAAAACAGAGTACAATGATTCTATTGAAGTGACGTTGGTAAGTAAAATGAGACTATTAATTACTAAACATTAATAATCTACATAAGTAAAGATGTAGGGCTTTTAATGATAATAAACTTTTACTTTACATATTAATAATAATTAATAATGTAAGCAACTGTTGTACGAGCCCTAACTATATGTTGGGACCGTGACGTGCGCCGTACGAAACTTGGAAAATTTTCTATGTAAGTCATTTCGCTTAAGCATTGTTTCAATACAAGTATCTATTTTAATAGTTCATACTGTTTTTCGTTTATCACTATTCTACTTTTAATTTAAATTAGTAAAATGTGCAGTATTTCGCCGACAACGGTTGTTAAAACCAGAAATTAAGGAAATCTTGTAAAAATTTATAAAACTGGACGACTTCATACTTTTCGCGAAATTGCTACTTGCTGGAATCGGGAGAATAATTTAAATATTTCGCATGAACGTTGTCGCAAATGGACACACAAATCAGGACTAGATTTTTACAAAGTAATGGTTAATTATTTTTAAATTAAGTACTTACTCGAGTATTGAATCACTCTAGGCGAAAGAAAAGTCGCTCTTAATTAATGCCCGAAAAAAGAAAAGGTTAGCTTGGG
This sequence comes from Marronus borbonicus, assembly GCA_902655005.2. Taxonomy (NCBI): domain Eukaryota; kingdom Metazoa; phylum Arthropoda; class Insecta; order Coleoptera; family Scarabaeidae; genus Marronus; species Marronus borbonicus. The sequence goes on along the minus strand of LR737384.1, from coordinate 6,705,558 downwards.
CGAAATCAAAACTGGGATGGACGCTGAATGATTGGATGCAATTCTTTAACAACGAATTGACGTTTGATGTTTGTATAGACACAAAGGATGGAGTATTTCATGAAGGTTGTTGCTGCCAAATTTGCAAGGGCAAATGATTTGGGGCTGCGTGTCAGCTGGAGCAGGTTAATTAAAATATATGCCCAAAAATATCAGGAAATCGTGTAAGAAGAATTATTGCCAAGCACTGAGTTGCAGTTTCCAACAGAACGATGCCTCCAGTCACAGTACGGACGGCAAAATTATGATTTGCGAGGAATAACATGGACGTATTTTCTTGGTCTAGGAGTAGTCCCGACCTTAATAAAATTGAGTGTGTATGCCATGTAATTAAAAAACATGTGCGAAACTCTCCACAAAGAACAGATACCGACTAGCGCCGCGAAATTCAAAACATGGGACACATTCCCACCAGAATTTTGTAGGAAATTAACCTTTAGTATGCATGTTAGTAAAGCAAGAGGAGACATCATAAGCTATTAGTTCTTATTATAATACCAAAAAATTTACCTTTGCCCCAAAATTTAGTTATCAGCAACTAATGCATTTTTCAAATTAAATTAAAATTTTTTTTATTTTAGTTTTTTTTATTATACTGACAATGTTAATGTTAATGTTAAAATAGTTAACACTTTAAATAAATAAAATATCTTTTCAGAACATTTGTTTTTTGAAAAAAAAATTATCCGTCCCAATACATAGTTATTACGGCTCGTATAAGCAAGAACTTTATTTCTGAATGCTTCACTTTTGCCACTATATTTGCCATTAATTTTGTTTATGCATATACAAAAGATTAACGAATCTCTTTTCAGTCTGGTAAAGAAGGTGTTCTAGAAGGTATACGATTTCTTGGGGAAGTAGTGTCGAGAAAGCAAACGGCCCTATTAGCTTTAACGTCAGTAATTGAAGTAAAAGTGGAAACCGCGCTTATATCTGAAGAACCTAACACCAGCAACAAATACTTAATAGCCCTAGTTTGTTTAATTATTATCGGAATTGCAGCCGCTACATGCGCCACGCTTTTGTACATTAGGCAGAGGCGCAGAAATATAGGCTTAAGTGGCGTCAATCTTTCGCCCTCAATAGATTCTTGCCATCGAAATCACGAAGACGAGAAAAACAATCTTCAGAATGAAGAAAATTTGCGCAGATACGCAAATCCGTTAAAAGAAGACGGCAGCATTGCTAGTATTAATTCTGCCGGTGCGTGCGCTTTAGATTTGCCAAAAGTAAGCGTCGTAAGACCGCTCTCGTCTATTCATCCCCATGAAAGTTCCAGTGAAATGTTGGAGATGATTTCCGAAGCAGATTGTCCGAATTCATCGAGAAAAACTATGCTTGTCGTACCAGGAACGAGTACTGAAAATTCACTTAAATTGAATGACTTAAATGATGGCTTAAAACCGACACATCGTAATAGTCAAATTATGCTTTATAAAGCGCAGAATCCTGATGTGAGAAAGAATACAGCGGCATTCGACGATTCATCAGGACATAAAGACTTTAGCAAAAGTGTTATCAATGTAAATAAGCAAAGGACTTCTTCACAACAAAACACTAGTGCAAGTGCGGATATGCTAACAGTACTTGTTTAGTATTAATACATGGGGCCAGTGTAATAAAAGGAAAGGAAAAATTGGGGTTCTCAATATTTTGATGATTTATATTGTATTTAGTTTGTTCTGAGTGTACTTGCCACTTCAAAGTAAATGATTGCATAATGTGTTTTACAGTAATGTTGATCTATCTATATTCAGAAATTAATCAGAACACTATTAAATATCGAGGCGTAAGTAATGAATAAAACTGCATGCGTTCCTGTATAAATTTAACCTTGGTTATTTCTCTCTAGAAATTTTCATATTATGGCACTTATCCGTTAAAATTATAAGGATAAAATATTGGTCAGCAAAGCAAGCATCTCAGTTTGTGAATTATACATAGATAGTTAACAGTTACTATTAAACGTTCAACATATCAAATTGAAATAAAAAAAAATGTACTGTAGAAAAATTCAGTTCTAATATAGATGAAAAAAAATATATTTCATTTAATTTTTATTTTAAACCTTGATCTGTATTTCCGATTTTATTTTTTGTATATTTTATTTGTTGTTTTCGTATGTATGTAGTTTATTTCATTCTAGTACTTTAGGAGCTGAAATTTAATTACATTTTATATATTAATAAGTAGTTTTATTTAGCATATAAAAAGATAAAGTTTGTTGTCCTAAAATTTAATTGCATCAGTTTAAATTGCGTATAACTTTTGTGTGTTTATTTTGTTATTTTGATATAAATCTTTATAATGTTGTTTCCAATACTAAATATTTTATTTTGTATAGTCTGAGAACCCCTATTTCTGTGACAATATACGAATAATAAAAAGAAATGAACAATACATAACTTAGAAAAAAAACAGTGATAGCTATAAGCTACGATCGTTCTGATCTCGTGATGAAAAAACTTCAAAAAGTGACACAAACAAACATTTGTTTGTTATTCGTGTGATATTATTTAGTACTACATTTATATTTTTTGTTTTTATATTAATTTTAACCATGTTTTGTTAGAATATAAAAGTAATGGTAGATTTTTTTTGTATATAAGTTTGTTTTATTTTTTTGTATTTATTATATTGTTCCTGATTTTTAATATAGAGTGTTTTAGAACTATATTTTTACAATATTTTAGGAAATTTGATATTTTATATTATTTATTTTTTATAGTTTCTATAATGCTTATAAAGAGTGTGTTTTTTAGATGAACTATAACGAATTAATAGTAATACACAGTGTGTTTGTACAAACCCTCGTTAAAATCATAGTAGTAAGTTATAGGAGTCTGAAAACCATACCCTACTACATTAAACTGATATGTATAAAACGTCATTCCATTTTTTCCTATACTTTTATAATTAACGTTTTACAGATATTAAATACATATTGTTGTAAATATGTAAATAGAAATTATAGATTACTACAGTATTTTACGATTACTGCTGTAAGATGTTAATGACATGATAAAAAATATTACAGAACTGATTATTTACCTACTATATACGTATAACGTCATTAACATTGTATTGCATGTGACTACTTGAAAAATGCAGTACTTATTTGATTACTATATACAATAGTGCCTTTTCTGTGCCTAAATAGTTAGAAATATAAATGATTTTTCATCGATTTTTAAAGGAACTCATCGTAGTTTAGATGAACAAGTATTAAATAGATTGTAGTAATGTATGTATATTTTGTATAAATAATTTTTTTTATATAAATGAAACAGCATTGTAATTAAAAAATAATCTAGAGCTTGTGAATCTTAAGGTGAAATAAAAAATAAAGTTTTATATTGGTTTAATTTCTCATAAAAATTATCCTATAGAAAAAGCCTCTCAAATAAAGCTGACATAAATTATTAAATTAGCTAATTACATGGTAATAAATAGATGTAGATGCAATGTAGAACGACAAAAGAAAAACGTAATGATAACTCCTAAACTAACTAAACTCCGTGGGTTAGTATGGCAAATAACGCTAAAGTATCGGCACACTCCGCATCACAAAAGTTTGATTAATCAGTCCGGAGCAGCTGTTTCCAGAATGCGTCGATCCCTATTATTAAAGACGGTGATTTTTGTTGGCACGCAGCGGCGCAGACCGCACAAATTCGGCCGATGTTGTATGTATATGTACATAAATCACTTGACTCGCATCGCTTCTACTGTGTAGATGAAACCAACCATGTACTATAAAAATGTAGCGTAAACCACAATACAAATTGCATGGAATACACGAGATCAAAGAGTACATACATCGGTATTCGTTTTTTAAATATAACGGTTCCGTGTGATGCTTGCAAAGTGATCCTTATGGTTTACAACGAACAACAGTGTTACCAGATTTTCGTGATAGATTTTATACTCAGCGATGCGTTCATTTCGGGAAAAATATGTTCCTGCTTGGAAATTACCGAGCAGAAACCAACTCCGATGGCATTTTCCGCGCCTAATATTACAAGTTAAAAATGCCGTACATGATATTAAAAATGAGAAAATATGAATAAACGCGGCCGAAGCAACAAATGCTAATACAACCAGTGTAATCATATTACAGTGCGTACTTTGATGGACCGTCGATACCGTTTCTTTTGTGCAGCAAACGTCTTATAAATACCAAGGTAGAAACTATAGTGCAAGAGACAAAAGATGCTATTAATTTAGTTGGTGTAGCGAAGGCAAATAAGCATATTTGTCACTGATGGAGCCGCAACTATGACTAAAGTTGGCAAATCATTAAAAACAGATTTTCTGCAGCTCCTTCACGTAACATGTTTACTATATGCGTTTCATATTGTGGCAGATACCATCAGACTCAGCTACCCAAGAGTAGACCAACTCATAACTCAAATCCCCTAAACCGATTCACCAATTCAGGAACTTCTGTCCAGGAATTCCACAACCACTCGAACCTATATTAACCAGATAGAGTACCTGGTTTGCAGCAGTATCGTATTACTATAAACATTTTCAGAGGATTAAATATTTTATTTCAACATTGAAACCACAAGATTCCGAAGCTATTAATCGGATCATCAAATTGAAGCAGATATAGCGGAAATTTGCCAAAAGTACTCTGATGTTGGAGAATCTCTTGGAAAATTTCAAAATAGTGCACTACCCTTGTCGGAAGCACTTAACACTCTCGATAAGATAAAAACGGCCCTGGAAAACTTTACAAATAATATAGGATTACAGAAATTTGCAACCGTTCTCAATAGAAATCCGGATATATACATAACGCCGGCCGACCTCGTACGGTCTGCGCCACTGCGTGCCAAAAATCAACATCTCCACTGTTAATTAATTAAAGTTGTGTGGTGCGGAGTATGTCGATAATTTAGTGCCGGCTATTTATTAAACCACACATTCGTCCACAAATCAAATCGGTATTTTTTAATTAAATTAGAATACAACTTCAAAATGTGATATGCGGAAATACAAAAATCCCACAAATACAAAAATGAACAAATGAATAAATCCAAGAAAGTGGTTGCTAAATTTGCGAATTAATTCTGAATAAACCTATGTACCCTTACACATTTCAGGAGTTCGCTCATTCGCAGCATCTAACCCATGATTCCTTAATAATCTACGAAATCGTATTCTTATCTTCGAAAAAATAACATGTAACATGTACATACCTCGCTAACTTTAGCTGCAACTACATTGTTTTTACACTCACCAACCGCAAAGTGTCTGCCTATCACTTCCATGAATTAACACTAGTCACTTGCAATAAGCGATAATGGAGAAACTATATTGATAGTAATGAAATGTTTTTAAACAAGAAAAAAGGAAATGAAACAAGACGCAATGTTGCACCCGATTCTTGAGTCCCTATGATGTCACGCACCCAAATGACGATTAGATAGAGGGCAAGGGATTGAGCAATTCTTGTATTCTTCGAATTCGAATTCGTCGAAATAGCACTCAGTACTTTAAGAATTACTTAGAACTTAACACATGCTGATGAGGCTGATCGTTGTCGTCAGAAAAGCGCCGTTAAGCAAAAAAAAAAAAACGCGGCAGTAGTAAAGTCGGTATCTTCATTTTTTTCCAAAATTTTCTTAGGCTCCTTCAATTGTTCACGTTACAGTGAGAATTTGCCAAGCTGATCATAAAGCCATTCGCACAACATTCAGAGTAAAAACTCAATGTTATAAATTTATAAAGAATATAATGAAGTTTTATTAACTTAAGAAAGTAAAGAATTTTAAATAATTATTTTAGATCAATAAGGCTTTGTAGTTCACTTAAAAAAAATCAGGTTATGCAACTGTTTTAACAACTGTGATTTGGTAATAATATAAATTAAAAAACAGAAAATATAGGGAGTCAGATTATTTATGCAACCGAATTAACAAATTTGTATAAATAGTTCATGTAGTCGAAATTTTCGATCTAGTGAAAAATAATTTATACCGTTGGTATTAAGTATTGACAGTAATTGTCATGAACGTAAAAAAAAAGAAATGCACAGTGTATATGTAAGGTTCTTGTATTATTTAAGAATAATATGAATTTGTTAATTATTTATAACTGATAGATAATTAACAATATTCTCAGTTTTAGAGTACTTTTATGCAAACAGTTAAGTGTAGGTTATAAGACAATGTTTTTTTTCTGGAAGTTAACAGAAAAGAATGTCTCCATAACACAATTCATATTTCATCCAGTTATATATAAGAGTATATACAGTTGTTAAGCTGAACCATATCAATTAGATTTGTTGTTATTACTTAGAATATATGGATTAGTTTTAAAATGAATTATAAGAATTGGGATAATCGTCGAGGAAATAGAGGAAGAGGTAGAGGAAATGGTTGGAATTGGAGAGGAAGAGGACATAGAATGCCAATGTATGTATCCGGCAATGGTACTTGTATTTTTGATAGATTCATCCTTATTTTTTCAATAGGGTGAATACATTCTTACCAAATATCGGATGGACAAATTCTTCAACAAATTATAATCACTATCGCTTACCTCATCAGGAACCGAATGGATATTACTATCCACGATATCCAAAGTCTTCCAGTGTACCTATAAACAGTATAATGTCAAAGACAACTTCACCATTACCAGGTTCGGAAGAGTATACACAAAATAAGATACAACAAACGAGTGATTTAATTAAGAGGCAATTAAATATAGACAGTGAAACTTGTAGTGCTAATGATGTTGATATTCCATCCAATTTAGATTATAATGAGTGTTCAAATAATAACAGTGAAACTTTATTACAAGAAAATTTAAATGTAGATTCCCCAAGTCGATTAACTGATAGTAAACGGACAACGAAACAAATCACAAAAAGAAATAAGTCTCCGGAATTAATTGATGTTCAAGAAATTCATGACAAGATAATAAAACATATATCTAATTTAAGTTATAGTAAAAAAATGAACTTAGTTAATCAAAGTACATCAGGATATGATATTGCGATTCAAGAAGTGCAACGGCAAAAACGATTGGAGTTATCGAGAGCTTTAAGAGATATGAGCAAACGTCGGGCACAAAGTAGTGATGATGGAGAAGTAATAAATTCAATTATACCCGACATTGGAATTAAAATTGAAAATTTACCTAATGATATTATAGCAGAACTTTCTAATTCTTTAAACTTGCATTTAGATGACCATATACCTTGTCTAGTAGATCCAGAAGCTTGCTTCAAACAAGCAGAAGAGATACTAAATGTTAATTGCTTTGAAGGTGATGATGATCCAACTTTGAAGTTCTTTGAACACAATTTGATGATCAATCAAAGTATGAATAGTCAAATAGGAGATGGAAATGAAGCATTTGAAAATATAGCAAAAAATACAATACCTGTCATAGACAACAATTTGTTGGATAAACAACAGCCCAAATACCCTTTAATATGTAACACTAGCTTCCAAAATAATCAGCTTCATGAGCCACCTACATCCAGTCAAATACAAACTAGTAAGTCTTTCATAGAGGGCACTACTTCCCAGCATGATCATGAGAAAAGTAACGATGATTATGCAAGAGATCTAGAGTTTAATAATTTTTGTTTTGAGAATTTTGATTTTAATAAATCTTACTTAGTTCCAGCAAAACCTCAAATTCAAGAATTTAGCGATACCAGCACTGCAAGTATTCCACCAAAAATTTCCGTCAGGAAAGATATTCTACTCGCGACCAATATCAGCGATAAAACACAACATATGAGAAAATCGGAAACAATCAGTTTTTCTAAGGCAGATTTACCACTCAGTGTAGAATCTCCATCTGGAAATACCAAACTTGTTAGTAGTAGTGATACATCTCACTTGCTTATTCAATGTGATAACAATTTACCCGAAACTCGAACTATTAATGAATTTACTTCTATAAACCAAAATGTTATTAATGAACTTTTAGATTTAAACCGTATTGAAAGGGAATCTAATGCAGACAGAGATACCACAAATATGACACCTAATAACACAAGTATTTCACAAAATGCTGAGTTTGCTTCTCATATAAAGGAAAGTAGCCCATTTTTGAATCAGCAGGAGGCGCCCATTGTCGAATCAACAAATAGCGATATTTTATCACAGTCAGGAAATCAAGCATCACCCAACGTGAATCAGTTTTCACAAAATCTAGAATATTGTACGCAAAAACGATGGAGGTCCCCTGGTGAAAAAAAAATGATGGCGGATATACAAGGTAAAGCGAGTGTCATTGTAAACGCAGTAAATATGAATGTTGAGTCAAAACAATATTATCCAAATTTAGATGACAACGTGCAAAACGAGCCCTTACCAAAATTGCAACCTCCTATTGTAAACCAAATAAATACGGACACTGAAAAAACTGATGAACCGGCGAACAACAATTTAATTGTAGTAGTTAAATCTACTCAAGAAACGCCAGTTGAAGACGAATATTTGAACATTTGTAATAAATCAAAAGAAACCCCCATAAACGTACAATTACCCGTACAAAATGAGCCCGATTTAAGTTTAAATAAAGTACCTATTGATCAAGATATTCACATAGGCTCAGAAAGAGATTCACTTGAGAAACCTCAAGAAATTGCTCATCAGAAATCGCCTGAACATGAAACAAAATTAACAAACGAGTTATCAAAACCGCAGACTCGAGTTTCTGAGCAAAATCAAAACGTGAAGCAAAAGAAAGCTAAACCTGCCAATCCTAAAAATACGCTTAAAACATCTAATAATAAAATGCCAATCAAAGATGATAAGAAAGACTTACTGTCAGTAATTGTTCAAATGACTGACTGTAATAACAAAAATACGTTAAATGACAGAAATGACGCAGACATAAAGACCAAAATTGATGCGGATGATACCACTCCTAAAGAACATAGAAAAATAAAAACAGCGGCCGAGAAAAAAGAAACGGTACCGCTTTCAAAAAGTGTTAGTACAATTGCCACACAAACCGTGCTAAATAATACCGAAAATGTAACTTCAAAGATGACTAAAAACATTGACGTACAAACCATGCCAGAAATAAAATCAAAAACTGATAGCCGGAAAAATGTAGAAAAAAATGATATTGCACCTGTTATAAAATCTGTTCAAAGTATTCATACACAAACTATTGCTGAGACAAAACTTAAGGTAACCGAAAAAAAAGAAACACCGAATCCAAAAATATATAGAACTGTTCATGTACAAACTCATCTAGAAAACAGTGCATCAACAGAAAATGCAAAAGTTCAATTAAAAGAATGTAAAAGTGCAGAAGTGCAAGCGAATGCTTTATCGATATCAGCAGGTGTACAAACAAATGTTAATCTAGAAAATTACGAGAAAGAAGTAAGAACTCCGAATTATATAAATCACATCTTAAATTTAAAAAAAATCGACGAGGAAATAGAAAATTTACTACAAGCAAAAAAGAACTTATACAAAGCCATAGAAGATGAATATAAATCATCACAATCTAAGGATATACTAAATATACAAGAAAAGGGGAAGAAAGAAAATTGTATCAAGGAGGACGCGGCCAACATACCACGTCGGAAACACAAGAAGACAGATTCTGACAATGAATTTGACAGTAATATGCATAATCCAAAACGCAAAAAGCGCCACAGAAGTTCAAAGAAATCGCATTCTCAAATAAATTTGTGTAATAAACTAAGTGATCCTGTTAATCAAGTAATTGACGTGAACAAAATTGACCATTTAAGGTTAAATAGTGCAGAAATTAACGAAGATAAGCGAAAACCGTTAAGCATAAAAATTTCTCTAAAAAATCTAAAACAGTCGTCCCCAAAACAAGAATTTGGGCATATACCAAAAAAACGGACAGCAGAGGTAAATACGAAAAAAAACACAAGCGGGAGAAATTCTGTAGAGGGTAATGGGCAGAATGGTGTTTTTGATGACATAAAGTCAGATGTATGCACTACTAAATTACCCAAAAGAAAAAATTCAACCGACAGGAAATTAGACAATGAAAATATTAATGTTTCTAAAACACCTACCTTACACAAATCACCGAATGGTAACAATGGCGTTAGTAATATACAAGGCGCGCTAGAAGAAAAGCCTTTCAAGACTACTAAAAGTAAAAAACTGAAGACCGTTAAGAATGACTTGTATAATTTAAAATTATCTGATCATGAAAAACTATTCAATAAAAAATGTCACGTTGTAATAGAACGTTGCACTCTAGAGTATTTAGAAGGGTTACAAAGAAAACTCCAACAAAATAACGAATCTCCAAAAAACGTTTTCAGTCAGGTGCCGCCGCACCAAAAGACTAATGAGGATATCTCAAGTACTAACTGTGATAAAATTGATTTGGAATTTAAAGATTTTTTAGGAGCTGCACTAGATATTAAGGTTTGCTTATTTTTGATTCGACAATTCTCAATTAATCACGTTAACTTTTAGGTAGTCCAAGAAGTATTGCTAGCAGCTGCAGACAGTGGTCATCTTTACTTCTTTGATGTCAATACGGGCGATGTAATTAATTCATTCAGTATATCTGAGAAACCTCTAACTTCGATTTATACTTCCATAAGCGATCAAGAATCTAACGTTTACGTAGGATGTTTAATGGGTGTGCTAACTACTTTGGATTTTACTTCGAAAAACATCTCAAATAGCATACAATGTGAAGAAGGTATTCAGTGTTTGGAGAAAGGATGGGAGTACATGTTTATGGGTTCCCAAGGAGGACTTGTAATGCGGTATAATTTCAAGGTACGGGGTGTGCCAATACCTTAGTGATTGCCTTGTTTAAAGGATAAATAAACAAGAGCTCTTGAGAATTTACTATTTGGGTCTTCAATAATTTTAAAAACCAATTATCTATCCGAGAACTGAGCTAAACTGATCACGCCCTCCCTGAACTGACCAGAAACTTAACAGATTTATTAAAATAAACTAATAAACTAATTAGGCACCATTGGAGTATGACCAATTTTAAACGAGTAAGCGGTTACTTAATCGAATGTATGCAACAAACAATAAAACGCGTGTAAAGCAGCAGCAGGACACCTTACAGCGATGGTCGTTTTATGGTGTGCTGTCTCTATCTTTTTTCATGTTATTCTCCATCACGTGTCGTTTAGTTTTTTGTCCCATTAGATTTTACATACAAGACGAAGACATACATTTATAACTATTTATAAACTTTTATATAGCTTCCTGTTTCCTTTCCACGTTTCAGATCCGCTGAGTCACTTTTAACATTACTCTCATTTACAAGAACGCTACTTAAAAAATGTTTAATTACGCTATAACTTGAAAAACCAATGGAAATTGGATAAGAACATGTAAGTTTTTTTTTTACATTATTTTCACGTGTACAATACGCTTCTGAAATTTGGTTCGTTCCTCCCAACTCATCCTGTATAAGTGCTCCTTGGTAAAACGAGTAATACCAGTTCTACATCAAGTATGAGTTCAGAATCTGAAATAGTACCTTCGTAAGAAGAAGGGTTAAAATATTTCGACAGACTCGACATGTTTTACTGAAAAATTGTTTTTTTTTCAGAAACACAAACTAGAAGCGCCTTTGAAAATTTACGATAGCAACATTTTAGCTATTAAAGCAACACAAGAAGGCGCAAGGCGTGTTATTATTGTGGCTTCCAGAAGTACTGAAATAACTGTACGAGACGCTATGTCCGGTCTTCTACTGCGAGTAATGGATAGTACCTTGTATCCTACAGTATATGCAATGCTTCTCATAGATAATTTTGTGTATTGTGGGACGAGTAAACATGACATTTTAGTTTTCACATTTCAGGTGAATAATTTGCAACAAATCCTCGTGTTTCTTATATATTATTTTTTTAGGATGGTCAGTTACAATTTAAATACGAAGCTGTAAATTCGAAGGGAATAGTTTGCTTGAAAATTGTGGGGGATCTCTTATTAGCTGGTTGTTATAATGGGAATATATACATATATAGCGTTAGCTCGAAAAAATTTCTAGGACAGATTGCGGGGCCTGGCGGAATGTTATTGTCTATGGAGGTACATGGGAGCAAGGTATGCGCCATTAAGACACGATATTTTTTGCAATATGTTGTTAAAGTGCAGTTAAATCCATCACCGAACCAGATCGTACGCTTATTAAAGATTAAGTGACGAAAATAATACCGCCGCAATAATACAAAAAAAAGATCTGCATGCAAGTGTCTTCTGAATTTAATTGCATTTTAACGAAAACGAATTCGGAAAAAATACTTTTAATCATACACTTATAGATTTTCGTGGGCACTAAGGGAAATAAGTTAAAGAGACTTACAATACCAGAAGTACTTCTCAACGAAACAAGTTAGTAAATTAATGTGTGAACGGGTCAACATCAAAGTTCAGTATTACTTTAAGGTATATGTTTTGAAGCCACTAGTTTTCAGGATGTGCCTTTATGGACATGGTCTTATTATTTATTGTTAATACCATTTTGTAACATTTATACTCACATTGTAAGTAGCTCCATTAGAAGTTTAAGTCCAGATTTTAGACAATTGTTTAGTATTTACTAGTTTGTACAGATGAACGTTTTTAATATTTAACTGTTTTCATCACTTTGTACATAAACAAAACTTAACAATGAATTGTATATATGCGTGTATAATCTCGATTCTCCGTTTTACAATTCACCAAAAGTAGTTAATTTCTACTTTATGCGTTAGCCTATCTTACTTTCTGTGTCGTGCCTTACTCGTGCAACATGTTCTTAATAAATATGTTCATTTTTCATAACAAATGTGGTTCTTCTAATTACATTATTGCCGCTGATTACTTTGAAAAGAGTATTTTTACTTCTATACAGTGACATAACAAATGAAGGATTGTTTTTATAAAATTGAACTCGTCATACAAGAATTTACGTCCAAAATATTTTAGCAATAAAATACATTGTAAACCATTAAGCTAACATCCACAACTTCAAATTAGTATTTATAATTAATCCCCGAAATTAATGTTAACTGCAACATAAATTTATTGAAAATAAGGACTGCCAAGCATTAAAATAAGATTTCAGCACCTGTTTTACTTCAGTGTGGAAACGAGTAAATCTTTAAAACTTTGCGTTACAGAAAATTACATTCACGGTCACCAGCCGGCCACCATACCGTGGTAACTACTGTGAACAATCCACCAAGTTGTTTTTGCAACTCAAACATTTATGATCTAAACAGCAATCCATCGCTTGATAATTAATCCATTGGAAATTCATCGCTTCGTCCTGATTTCTATAGGAGCTACACCTTTTAAACAAAAATGGAGCCACGTCATTTTTGCAGCAAAGTTCTCAATTGTAAATTACTGATTTTTTAGTTGCCAATGTCAACACTTAAGTATATACAATAACCTTCTGATTTAAATTTTGCCATTAATTACTAATAAACACTAATTTTGAGGTTGTGAATATAAGCTTAAGAAAATACTTCTAAAAGACTCGATTGCTATTCTATAGCTTAAAGGTATCTTTAATGTATTTATGATGAGAAACTGTAATTCCACTTAAAGTAGCATAAGTAAGATAATCACACGCAATTTCTTATGTTGATATGCAGAAGTCAGACAGCCCACAATGTTTTAAACCACATTAATTTGCTACTGCGATAACGACCCGGTTCGTTGATTTTTGAATGCTTGTTTGTAATACGTAAAGCAAATTACCACTTTACCTTTCTTGTAAGAAAACCAGGTTTTCGCAACATTAGAAACTTTTTTACACTGATTGTTATGTCACAAGTCTATTTATTATGTTGCATTTTCTTCTGTGAAAATCGACGCAAATATGTAACATTCGGAAAGAAAATGAATTGTATGTTTCTTACTCTTAACTATGTATATATGATCTCTTTTATAAACGAATGAATATATTGCTTTTTGTTAGCTCTTAAGTATTTTCGTCCCAAATTGCACATTGTATTTTTACAAAATTTATCACATCTTAGTACAATTTATCATAAGATTATGTATAAATGGGTCCAAATTAATTCTCGGATGACTATAACTTACAATTTTGGGTACAATTAACGATCACGATTGACTATGTACTCAGTTTAGTACTGAGAAAAATAAAGAATATGGATTTAATATGTACTGGTTTTTCTACTTCATGTAAATTATGAGATATAAGTAATAGAATGTAAAATCAAACGAATACTTGGAGTAATATCGCGTGAACACCAATACGATAACATTTACTCCAATTGACATCGCTATCTGATTTTCTCCAATGTGATTATTATAAAAAGCACAGTTTAATATATAAAGGCAGTAGTTTCAGTTCCTGATATTTTTAATTAAATTATTTTAATTTTACAAGCGCAAGCGGAATGAATCTCACGGATACATGGCCAATCCACATTGAATTTTTAACCTGCAGGTAAATGTTAGTTCTCCATCTTTTTAGAAACGCTATTCTTATTTTTTCTTTGCTGTTAGTGGTTTACTTGTATATATAGTAGAATTGTTTAGAAATTGCAGATTAGAAAGGAAAACAAAGGCACCGCCAAGGAGGAAAACTACTCCCTTTATATTATTAGATAATGGCCAACTTCGGAATTCTACAAATTGTATACCTTGTGATTTCCATAAAAAAACACGGTATACGCCCGTGTACTTTTAGTAAACCTGGTATTGGTTTTTATTAATTTATATTTATTTATGTCGTTTAATTAATGAGAGAAGTTTATTTGATCTTAGCTTTAGGGTATAGTCGGAATCTCCTAGATTTTATTTTTCCATTTTTTCGTCTTCCAAAAAATACGATTCAATATCTGTGGTACAGTAGGATCCAGAAATTATAATTAGTTGCTGTATTCTATTTATCTGAAAGGCGTCATACAACCATGACAGATTTAGTAAAATGAAGTAACTTAAGAAATCACATTCATTTTACTTCTATCTGCAACTAAAGATATAGCATAGCCATAATCGCAAACAACTAATACATAAATACATGATAAACAGCAAACTCAGTTTATAGTAAAGCACTGCAGCTCACTTTGAATGAACGGTAAAAAGGAAGTCATTTTAAATAAGCTACGTATCTTAATCTGTTCAAATTAGTAAAACGAATACCTTTCAACAAGTGCATATGTTTACATCGTAATTGAATTTGGTGTAATAACTACCGTTAGTAATAGGGTTTTAAATGCACCTGTTCCATATTGAGGATGCCTTACGACCAATTACTGCAAAAAACAAGGGCGATTACTTCCATCATTTTGGAAGTAATATTTAAGGAAAAAAACTCGGAACTGGAGTTGCATGTTCCATTGAGAAACTTAGAGCAATAATTTGTAAAATCAAAGCAGTTAGAATTGCACTCGGAGCAACTTTTATCGTTCTGGATAGAGGAGCAGGAGTTGGTTTAGAGCAACACAATAGCTGATATTTACAAATAATAACAATGGCGATTGTAACCAATGTTCCGTCGGCACTGATCGAGGTAGAATTTTCGAACTAGAATTGCAAGTTCCGAATGGGCTATTGCAATAAACCGATATTGGACACATTAATTAAAGACCATTGTTATAAAACTGCTGAAGAGTAGTAGAGCAACTAATCGGGATTTGTTTTTTTTATGGCAAAATTGTTATTCTCGAAATTAATTAGGCACTATGGTAGTTGTTTCTGCATGTAAATATACTAATTTGTTGTATATTATCAAAGCACCGACTTAAGTTTTCGCGTCTCGATACGAAATTTACATCTGAAATTTCGCTCAAATTACACCGGAAATGCTGAAGTCCAGGGTTGTATAATATGTTTAAGTATGGAATAATTGTTTGGTTTTATTTGCACATCTCATTTGTAGTTGTGAAATAGCGACAATGATATGAAGTGATGATTCAGTGTTGTCACGTTACAAATGCGTTTGCTACGAATTTACTACAGTTATATCAACAGTTCTCAAAAAGTGGCTTTTGTAAAATAATTTACTCTAAAAACGAATACTTGAATATTTTCTTCAAAAATAGTTTTTGTTCCGCAAATAGCGTTACTCGCTAGAATACGCCAGGAGTTTTAAGGTATCCTACTGTAACCACAATTATTCGCAACTAATATTATAATATATAGTCTTCAAAATGGAATGTTCCACTAAATTAGAATCTTGTAAAACGTTTATTGTTTCTACTGCAATAATTAATATTGTGGTTTTGTCGAAGCGCTAATTCGACATTTTATTATCTTATAAAATGTAACTTATTTTGTTAATTTGTGAAATTAGCAGTGTTGCATCTTCAAATTACCTCAAATATTGTAAATATTCATGTTTTTGCGATTATATAATTTTAAGTAATAAATGTTATTACTGATACATGTTGTACAATGAGGTCTTTACAGATACTATTAAAATACACTGCCTTAATTAATGTTCATAATAAAAATATTGTGTTGTGTATGCAATAAATGACGTTTCAAACAGTAGGTTTTGTATTCATTTTTGCAGCCTGCTTACCTATAGACCATTTTGAATGGAACGTAAGTAAGTAAAAGTATCCCTTTTTATCCAAATATTCTACATTTCTTTTATGCAGGTAGCATTTTCTTTTAATTAAAACAATGTTATTGAATCAACTATATATATTATTCTTTAAATACAGGAAAAATATTCAATATATTACAAATTATAATATTTTAAACTATGGTCGTAGCATCTATTCGACATTTTAGATTTGTATTTACAATCTTTAAATCCAGATATCAATAGGGTTCGCTTACCAATAATTATATGCTTTTGCCTTGAATTCATAAATTCAGACAAGATATTAATTTCTGGAGTACAACCTTCAGGACTGTAATTATCTACTTTTATAATAGAATCGATAAAATCGGAGGTGAAGCCTTTAATTTTATTAGATCTGGATAGTCTAAAGTTAATTCCTATTTTCTTATCACATAAATTATCATCTATTTCCATATATTGTTGCACTGTAACAGTACAATTATTAAAAATACTAGAAAATTGTAATATACCTTACCTTCATTGTAATCGGGAAAAATGTCTCGTATGTGATACTTTGTTGCCGGTTTGTTAGAGTAGGCAATTTTCTGTCTAGACCTTAAGAGTTGTAGTTTCACATTTAACCAACTAACTTCAAGCTTATCGGGTACTGAAACATATACAGTAAATATATTTATTGAATACATATACACTTAGCTTATTTAAACTTTTGTCAAATTAATTGACATTTAATATTTGTAAATACCCAAACAAAAACACTGTTGTAACATTTCAAACACTTTAAAATACAAAGTTCCAGTAATTCCAAAAAAATAATTCCGAAATCAAAAGTTGAATTTACACACACGGTATTTAAAAAAGAAAAGAAAGTACTCGAGTTAAAAAGACAATTTTCAGGAAAAATAATACCGAATTGCATTATTAATGCAACTATAACTTGCTACCCGAACAGTTTGCAAATGACCTGTAAGATAAGCCAAAGCTAAGCAGTGATGTTTTCGAAAATGTTCTTTAAAGTAACATTAGCTACTTGTAACGAATGTTGTGCTAATATTAACTTTACAATTAATGAACTAGAAGATCTTGTGAAACTACCAGCAGTTGGTCCTATTTATTTTTTTTTTATTTTGTTCTTTTATGAGGTATATATGGTAGTGTTTTCAAAGTAATTATCTTGTGATATAAGCATAGACATAATGCCTAGAAACAATTACCCAAAATAATGCTAATATAGCCTCCTCGTAGTATTGATGGAATCAACAAATGACGAATGAAATAAAATATGATGAAATTTTGCATTAGTTGATGTTTGGCAGTTATCCAAGTCTTACGATTACACAAAAACTATTGTACTTACCTTTTCGATCAACATAATCCCAGTACAAACACAATGAATCTCCAAATACATTGTAAAATGGTTCATCAATTATACTTGCTTGATTGTAATTTCTGCAGAGAACACAATATGTTTGCTAAAATAATAGAACTCAAAAAAAAGTGAACATAGTAAAAAGAATATTTCGTACCAATATTGCAGATGTGAAATCTGGATTCGCGCCTGCTTCAACGCGGAGTAATAAAAAATGCATGTATGGTATAAATATTTCTCTAATCGCTTCTAAACCAATGGCATTTAAAATGTACATAATGGGAATTGTAAAATTCTCTTTAACTTCGGGAATCTTCTGATTTAATTTTGCCATTACCAACTCACGAATTGTCAATCTTCGAGATAGAATAGCCAGAATTGAGCACATTGGTTTCAAGACTTCTATAGTGGTTACTGAACGTAATAGACGTTGCAGTATCAATCTAACCAGTAGCTTCAGCTATAAAAAAGTACTTAAAAGTTATATGCTATACTATTATTTCACTAAAGATAAAGGAATGGCATGTACTGCAAGAAGCGGTGTATAAAGAGTTCGTATGATCCAATATATTCTATATGTAAGACTTAAGATTCGCTTCAATACAATGCAATTCCATCGGGAGCGTCTTTAATAGGCCAAATTTTATGTTAGTGTTCTATCTCGACAAATAATATGCCAGAGTCGCCGAGAAACTAATGAAGTGGATGCCCGGTACTGTATAAGCTATTTTTCGGGAGAAGCGAGGATCTTTCTACGAACAGAAAATTGAATAAGCTTACATTTATACACTGCCGTTCAGTGAAGTTCGGTCATACAATAAAAATCTATTATATCACACTGTATACAATTATTAATACATAAAATTAGAAAAATATTAAGCATAAACTCTTTTCTAAGGGATTAAAGCCATAAATTATTATGTAAAGTAGAAATATTGCGACGACCACAATAAAGTCTCTTTTATTGTCATTCCAAGAATTTCTCGGAAGTACCGATCTTTTGAAACGGGTCGTTTGGGGATTATTAACGAACAATACATTTAGGAAATATACCGCAGTATCATTCTTGTTTATTTATCACAGGCGTAAAGATATAAATTTGCTTCATTTTACTGTTAAACGTGTGTTGGTGTGCATCTGTCGTTTTTGCGCGAAAGTTTTAAGAAAATTTACTTCAAAATGGCACGTAACAAGCCTACCAGTGTAGAAAAACGTTCACGCATTATTACGCTGTTTGAAGAAGGATATTCGGGACTGCAAATTGCTGAAAAAATAAATATGAGAAGTTCAACAGTAAATGACATCATAAAGCGATATCGGACAACTGGAACTATAGAAAATCATGTTCGTCCTGGAGCACCTAGGAAAACAACAAAAGTTGAAGATTTGAGAATTGTATTATTAAGCAAACGCAATAGAAAATTAACAGCGCCACAAATAGCAGCCGAAGTCAATCTCGGCCGTGAAGAACAAGTTTCGGCGAGTACGGTAAAACGTCGACTTGAACAAGTGGACCTTTATGGACGCATTGCCATTCGAAAACCCTTATTACGTCGGGGCAACACAGCAAAACGGCTACAGTGGGCCCGTTCTCATCTAGATTGGTCGTTAGATGATTGGAAACACGTGCTTTGGAGTGACGAGTCGGGCGTAGTTCTGGGTTAGTGTGGGGATGTTTCTCCTTTGCTGGGACGGGAGATTTATGCAGAGTGCAGGGTATAATGAGGAAGGAAAATTATTTTGCAATACTCCAGAATCATGCAGTGCCATCAGGATTGCGTATAATAGGCCGTAACTTTACGTTCATGAATGACAACGACCCAAAACACACTGCGTTAGTGTGTAAGAACTATCTAAAGGAGCAAGAACAGCACACCCTGAAAGTAATGACATGGCCCCCACAAAACCCTACAGAGTTGTTGTGGGATGAACTGGACAGGAGGATCCGAAAAATATACCAAACTTCACAAGAACATTTACGGAATATTCTGCAACATGAATGGATTAATATTCCACAATCCGTTTTAACAAAACTTATCGAAAGAATGCCTAGAATAGTTTGAGCGGTGATTAACAGCAAAGGAGGTTTTTTCGATGAAAAAAAAATATAATGTTCAGTATGTTATATTAGGCCAGAATAACTTTTTATTTATTTATTTTTGTCTTTTTTACCTGTACATACAATAAAATTGCATTTTGTTTTTAGTTTCGTTTGTTCCTGTAACCTTTTCATGTTTTTTACCAACCGACCGAACTTCTCTGAACGGCAGTGTACATATGTTGACAGAATTGCCTTCGTGTTTACTATTATATGTAATAAACATTTGCTGCTAATAATAATACAGTAGCTTAATTTTTTATATAATCCCCGAAATTTATTCAAGTATCTGAACTAACATGAGTGGTAGTGTATATGAAAAGACTGCAAGTGTTGCAATTTAACTTGTATCGCACAAGTACCAGTTACTGTACTATCGAATTGGTACATGGTAGTATCAATGAAGAACCATTTAACATGCGCAATGTATATCTGTACTAATAGAAAGTAGTTATACTGTAAGGTGTTTGTCTTTGTTTATCATTTTCATTACCATTATCGATACCAAAATCTGTTGCAGCACTTACATTATTTTAAAAATTCGTAATATCATACAGAAAGCGATACTTGAAACAAATCTATACAATCTAATTGATTTTGGCTCATCAGTTAAGGAGTAAATGTCCAAATTACAGTACAATGTACTCCTGCAGTTTACGGCTCCCATTTCATACGATCACTGTTCATATACAAAAACCAACGCAACGTTGCCAAATTGTCGTTGACCATTACATTTACTAGTTTAGTTTAATTATTTCCATTAAAAATAGCAGGGAAAGCTGTTCTAATCATGTAGAGTGAGTAAGGGTAATTACATGATCAATATAGCAATAATGGCGGAGGACACACTGTAAACGTAAATAACAGGAGACATTTTTCAAAAAGCCATTGTGCACTCAATTACATGTTAACAACCTTATTTGTTGTGCTGCAATTTGTGCTTTTAATTATGGAAATTGGTAAATAAGTAAGACTACTTAATCTTTCTTTTAATATGGTAATCTGAATCTTTTACTTATACGCATGCGCACATGTGGGACATGTAATAAGCCGTAAATTGCAGGATTGTTGTAATTTGTCTCTTCATTTATATAGCGAAACAAACATAATAAATACAATACCTGCTTCTCAGAAACGCATAGAGGTGCTACAGGATTTCTCTCTAACGACTTGATCAAAGACAATGCACTTAGTGTTAAACAATCATAAGTAATATCTTTACTTAATAAGAAATATCCAAAGTGATAAAACCAATTAATAATAGGTCCAATAAAGTTATTGGTTTTGATATCATTCAAGGCATAATTACGAGCAGCTATGTCATTTGAAACAATCGCCAAACATGTTATTTCAAAATAGTTCTTCAGTGTCTTCGAATCTTTCGAATCTGGTAACCATTGCTTCGAGATGGTCACATCAGCTGGTTGTACATAGGAACATTCCTGTTCGGCCATTTCTATAAGATTAACAATGGGGTCCTAAAGATAATTAATGAAAAGTTACAGATCACGTATACTTACTTCTAAATAATAACAATTTTGGTCGCCAAGTGCTATCCAGTTTGGTGTGGCAGATGCTCCGTATACTTTTTCAATATTTAAGTCGGCAAAAGTAGCATCAATATCTGTTGATAATATATGATTTCGACCCGAGAGCCTTGCTTTAATCAGAGCATCCTAAAAACAGTTAAATATCTAATTAAAGCTTTCTACGCATTTTTAGTTTTATTTTAAGATGACTGAAAGAGTATTAAATTCAGATAATTACGTGAATTATATATCGTAGTTTATAACTCAAATCTTCTGCAAGTCCAGAAAATACTTCCTCTGATAAATGTTCCAACGTTGATTGCTCACAATATACAGCAACAGATTCTGGACCAATTCCTGCGTATTTTCTAACTCCGCTATCCTGAAATTCAATATAATAAAATAAAACGAAAAAAACAGATTAACACATACCTTACTGGGAGAACCTTTATCGCTGTTGCTGTGTACTTCATTCTTCTCTGTATTTACTATAGACCTTCGTTTTTCACGATCTTTAATAGTCTTTTTTGATTTTATATTAAGTGTAGAGATGTTACCTTTATTTGATAACGTTGCTCTGGCTTGTACATTTTTGTTATTCATTATAAACTATAAATTGATAATTATACTCAGTATCATATCAAGCGAAATAAAATTGATTTACAAAATTAGAACCTAAAACTTTTAGTTCTACCAAAAGCGATATTTTTTTTATTTACTTAATAATGTTGGCAGTATTACAGCCTTGGTATATTTGGTCGTAAGGTTTATTCGCTCGATTATAAATTATAACCAACTACTCTCGAGCAACCAATGTTAAAATATATGTTCGTTGGGTCTGCGCGCAGTTACACGAAAGCTGTTTGTCTAGAGTAGAGTTAGATAAGAATAAGAATAAGAAAACATCAATCAACTTTCGTGTAACAGGCTTGAACGCATACCTTTACTGGTTACAAGAGTTGTGTAGGTTGGCTACACAAATTTACGATTTCTTTATCAGTTGTTGGTAGCGCGGTTGGTACCAGTTGGTGTACTGCCAATATTGCGCGCGGTTCCACTGAAACTGTTTTCTTTCAAATATTTCTCTGCGTAACCGCTTATAAAGCGTTTATATTTATGTGTAAAACTTTATACAATATAATCACTGAGAATTATCAATCAACATCAGCAACACCGAGTAAGACATTTATTTATAATTACAATATTGTTTAGATTATTTGTTGATGGCGTATTTTAGTTCACGACAAATACACAAATCTTCAACGATGTACTTGAAATCTATTGTATTAGACGGTTTTAAATCATACGGAAAAAGAACCGAGATAAGAGGATTTGATCCACAATTTACCGCTGTTACTGGCTTAAATGGAAGTGGAAAATCGAACATTATAGACTCGATATGCTTCGTTCTAGGCATTACAAATCTTACAAATGTAAAGTTTTTATACAAAACGTATTTTATATAGCAAACCTACTGTAATTTTCAGGTAAGAGTTACGTCTTTACAAGATCTAATTTTCAAAAGTGGACAAGCTGGAATTAATAAAGCAACTGTAACAATAACTTTTGATAACACTGATAAAAGTCAAACGCCTCCCGGTTTTGAACATTATAATGAAATTGTAATAACTAGACAAATTGTAATTGGTGGAAAGAATAAGTATTTACTTAATGGTTTAAATGTTGCAAACAAGCGTGTTCAAGACCTATTTTGTTCTGTGCAACTTAATGTGAATAATCCTCATTTTCTCATTATGCAAGGGAAGATAACGAAAGTATTGAATATGAAGCCACCGGAGGTAAAATTGTAAATTCTAAAAAGATAATGTTTTAACAATATTGCATAGATTTTAGGTATGGTTGAGGAAGCTGCTGGTACAAGAATGTATGAAGCTAAAAGGAAAATCGCTTTGAAAAATTTGGAGAAGAAAAATATCCAGCTGAAAGAATTACAAACTGTAAGATTATGAATTATATAGTAACATATTGTAACACAACTAAAAATTGAAAGACATTGATCTCCACAAAATAGATCATATGTATGCCCGTGTGAATTGCTTCCAAATTTTAAACTCTACGGAGATTTATGTTTTGCAAGTGTGTATACCTTCTTTAGATCGTTAGAAAAAAAAGAGGAATATTAGGTAGCTATACATTTTTGGTGTGACTGGCCTACCCATTTTGTCTGTTATCGATGTTAATGTGCTAAAAATGTTTTAGACATTAGCTAGGTTAAAATTGTTAATTAAAATACAAAGAAATTAAAATGAAATAAAATAAAACGAAGAAAGATTGGTTCAAATAAAGAAATTGCAACTAGTGAGTTGCAATTTTTTTTTTATCTCGTTTAAAATTGAGTAGACCTGACAAAAAATCAGGGAACCAAAATAAATGGAGGAGAAGAAAGAAAGAAAGTTTTTTCTTCAAACTTAACTACCAAAGTAAATTCCTTAAATTTAATGAAATATTTATTTATTTAAAAATTTTAGACTATTTATCAATACTCTTACTTTCCTGTTACAGCTATTTCATGAAGATATTGAACCAACAGTTATCAAACTTCATGAAGAGAGGGCCAAAGTATTTGAATTACAACGATTGGAAACAGAATTAGCACATAATATGAAATTGTCTGAGGCCTGGGAATTTTGCATTACAGAAGTTAAGACAAAAACTGGCGAGGACAAAATTAAACATGTAGAAAAGGATATACAAGTCATTAAAGATACAATTCAAGAAAACTTAAATAATATTAAAACTTTCGAGGAAGAGGCAGAAATTATTCTAAAAGAATCAGCAGATGTAAGTACATTGATCGATAGAAGATTAAGAACAGTGAAGAAAATTTACAGTAAAGTAAAATTCGTAACATTTAGATAAAAGAAATGGTGACTGAAATTTATTGTGGAATGTAAAACAACATATTTCTACCGATTTGTTGGTCTAGAACTTGTTCAATTAATTGGTCAATGAATTATATAGTGTAAATTAAGCTGTAGGTCCATTTCCAGTAAGCCAAAAAAAATAGGTAGTTAAAAAATGGGTTCTCCACAAACCAATCCGACTCGCATTAAGTCGTTTTGAAAACAAACTAATGTGGGACTGGTATCAGAAAAAGTATGTGCATCTCCATCAAGGTCACAAAAACTACGTGAAACTGAATGCAATTAAGTTTTTTGAACCGTAGGTTTCAATTGTGTCATTTTTTGAACTTCGGGGATAAGATTGGTAGTTCCGCCTAAAAGATCATATTCACATGGGTTACACTAAGAAATTATGCTGAACTACTTAACTTAAAGATCCGTAAAATATAGGTATCCCAGAATTAAAGTGATTATAAAAATCTTCGGAGGCCGTTCAATATGCTTTATGATAAGTCCTTATTAAATTACAATGTTGTTTCTTTAACAAAATGTCACAAATTCTTGTTAGTATGCTTGTTGCTACAAGCTGAATAACATATATTTCATCTTTAGTTGATGTTTATATTGCTTTCTAAGGGATTGATGTCCTTTGTAGTTGGCGAAAGCTGTTAGAGAATATCCAGGCGCGGATTGTGATTATAAGTAAAACATGTTTAAAAGCTCAGCGTCGTTATATTTGTTTGGTTATGTTTCTAAATAATAACAAAAATAGAAAAAATTTGAATTGCAACCCAAGATTTTTTTTTTAGCTCACGAATGTAAAATTGAAAAATCTAGAAAGTAAATTAAAAGAACAGGTTAAAATTGAAGCAGAAGTAAGTGCAGCTGAGAAAGCAGCAGTTGAAAGTGTTAATAGCGAAGAAAGGAACATTAAACAATTAGAAAAGGTAGTATCAATTATGATTAGAAAGCGATTTTTAGGTAATTTTTATTTCAGAATTTAAAAATTGATGAAAAAGCTTTAAAAACTAAAGAACAAGATCTTGCTAAAGCGAATGATTTCTATGAAACATTGAAAAATACGGAAGCGACTGATGCTGAAGCTCTAGCAGCGTGTCAAAAGAGATATGAAGCTATATGCGCCGGAATGGAAGTAAATGACAGCGGCGAAGCTCAAACATTAATGAGTCAATTAATGAGTAAGTCTACAGTAAATTAAGGACGTGATGTATTTGCTTGAATTCCCAATGTTTTAGGTGCCAAACAGGACTTAATGCAATCAGAAACTGATATACAAGTATCTCAAAATGAACTTGAATATACTCAGGAACAATTAAAAACAAAACAACACAGCCTAGGAGGTGAAACAGCTTCATACGCACAAGATAAGGCTGCATTGGACAATCTTGAAAAGGAAGTTAAAACTATAAAGGTATCTTTGCGGTAGAAATTTTGCATGTTCCATATGATTTTTTTTTTAAGAACGCGTTAAATAAACTTAAATACTCCGAAGAGAACATGAACCAACTACAAGAACGTAAAAGAGTATTGTCCTCTGAGATGAAAAGTATAAAAGACAATATAGAAAGATTTTACGCCAGTAAACCATACACAAGGTTTGTGTATACAGATCCGGAACAAAATTTTAATAGGGGAAATGTTCATGGCGTTACATGCGATTTAATTGAAGTACAAAGCAAGAGTAATTGCGTTGCAATTGAAACTGCTGCTGGCTCTATGGTATGCTGCTAGATTACTTTTTGTGTGTACCTACTTTCTATCGATTTTGTGTTTAGTGAATAATAAGAGTTATTGTTAAATGTTAGTAAATAATAGTAAATTAATGAAAATATAAAGGATAAGTTGATACTGCTTTATAGTTCCATAACGAGTGAAGTACAGGAATGGGGATTAATATTCTTGTGTGCCATAGCACTTTTCACAATTATTAAGTAGTTCTAATTTTAATTTCTAGTTATTAATTGATAAAAGGTAATAAACTTATTTTACTTACATTTATTCAGTGGCGAAGCGTCAATAAATACTTTGAGACTAACAATAGGTCTACCCAAAAGTAATAATACAGCGGTATTCTGTTTTTTTTACGTATTGAATTATTATTTTTGTCGAAAAAAATGGTTGTAGTAGAATTCACAATAACGTTGTTATGGTAGGTTGAAATCAGCGGATATATTCACTAATGTACATAACCAGAAAAAATGTTAAGGGGATATTAAATAAGAATAAATATAAGTACTTCGTGAAGCTTACATTAGAATTTTCCTTAAGAGCTATTCTCGCGTGTTATGCCGTTTTTTTCTTCTAACCAACCTTGTATCGCGTATTTGTTTCTACTGACCGATGGCGAATGCGAAGTTAGCGTCCATTCATACTGATTGGTTAATGGTTCTAGGGTGGTCCCAAATACGAAATTGACTGTAAAACATTCCTTTTATTTTTAGAAAACTTTTGACATAACTTTCGTTGAATCCTTTTCCGTCATTTTCTTTTAATTTGTAAAATTTCAACTCTCTCCACTCTTCCACTTCTAGTTCGGGGGAAAATATCGCAGTATTTTTTTTGGATTCGTGCCTTAACTGTCGAGGTAGCTAGACGTAACGAGTCGATCAAGCTTACGCTTCTCCACTTTTATATAAGTATAACCATTATGAGGGATTTCATAAAAACGTGAGGAATTTTGCGAGAGTGAGTCCTCGTGTAGGGCCCAGAAACTACGTGAAATGTTCATCTAGGCGACCGCCATCTAAAACAACCCTCGAAATCAACCGTCGCGCACGTCGACTGCGCCGTTTCTTTCGGTAACTTCCGGTAGAAGCGCCATCGACACAAGGTCAGAACTTTCCATTTCTCTAGACACTTCGCCCACGCCATCTTTCAGTAAATGAATACCTAAGTACGAACACTCTTTCCTTGAAGTTTTTTTCTTTATTTAACTGTTTATCTTTTCTTCGTCTTAAAATTATCTTTTGTTGTAACACGTTTTAGTTAAGGAATAATATATCCATCAAGTCAAGGTCAATCCGGCTTATCTGAAGTACATGCGTACCTAGTTGTTATTGCCACATTTTAATTGTCAAACATCAACCCTAAATATTTAGTTTGCTTGTTCAAAATTACTATAACTACGTAACACTGTAAAGCTGGATCCAGTCGAATCTAAATTTAGAACCACTTATTTTATATCTGTCTTTCTATGCGACTATCTCGCCGTATTTTCTTTTGTAGGTTCTTTTTTTTTTTACTACCTTGACTGTATGTTTCTTCCTCAATTAAACTTTGTCTACCTTGTAAGCAGTTGTCCAAGACCCAATGCGTATTTATTGTTTCAATTTATTATTCTTTTATTTCAATTAAATAGTTTTGTTCAAGTATTTATTTCATTTCTAAGTTGTGCTAACCCCCTATCCCACACAAAGTAAGTTTGGCTACAGGTAGATCCTATTTACTCTGGTTTCTGCGTTCTTTTATGCTCCTTCAGACATGGTGGGAGAAATGTGAAGCCAATCGACTTTTTCCGTCCGTAAACGCCATAATCTGTCGTAGACTAGAAGATCGTATTATAGGGCAGTTTTTCTTAAACGAAACATTAACAGAGCAGTCATATTTAGAACTGCCGCAAAATTGTATTATTCTTGCAGTGCGCAATGTTGCATGAAATTTTAACAACATTTGGTTTCGGCAAGATGGGCTCATAATGGGATAGTTGTTCAAGAATTTCTACACACCACTAGTGCTTAGGGCACTATATCTTGGTCGGCTAAAGCTCCTGACTTAACACTTAGTGAGAGGACATTTGACGGAAAGGATGTACATCGGCACGCAAGACCCTAAACAAATGAGTTGCGAATGCGAATTGCATAACGGTATTTCACCTGTAACACTTGTTAATATACAGGATCAGAGAATTTAATTTCGGGGCTGAATACCGGTATCTTCTCACTTGCACGCCTTACTTCGTTTCGTTCCGAAATTAATATCTTGACCGTACGAAGAGAATTTTATAATAGACTAGGTTACTGTGAGCCACAAGGTAGAGACTTTTTAAAAAAATGTGTTAAACAATTTTTAGAATTTGTTTTCTTTAACGTTAATTAATTTTTCGGTTTTTAACTTTCTCCATGTTTACTCATGGTTAGAATTTCATTTTTAATTTTGCCCTGTTTTTTATGAACTAATTCTAGAATTCGTTGTTGAAAATTAACTCCATTAAAAGTAGATATCCTTTCTTTTTCTCAAGTTATTCAAGTTGGTTGCTTTCTAAAAGACATGTACAAACATACGTACCACGAATATGAAATGGGTATCTTCTCCCATAAATAAAACATGTAAACTATTTAAAAACCATAAACCCAAAACATGGCAGCAAATTCAAAATTTTAAATTATATCGTAACAGAATGCAAATTTTTGCATGTCGAACGCACGGAGAAACATAAAATTAGATACTCTGCAGCAAATACATTTCAACAATCGATATATTTTCATTTTTTTTCTTACAATAAACAAACCATTTTGGTAAAAATCAGGAGTATTAGGTTGAAAGAGGAAAGAGGGAGGAGAAATTTGGGAAAATCAAGAGATCTGGCACACTATGTATAAGCCTTAGTAGCCTAAGTAGCGTTAGTCTCAAAATCTCCAATGACACGTCGCCACTGTTACAAATGCTTACTATTGCGTTTCTTTAATAGTAACTAAAAATCAGTAACTTTCGTATTAGTCATTTTAGAAAAATAGTCTATAAACTTTTGAAGAATACACAGAGAGTTCTATTTTTGAAGAATAGTAAAATTTGTTTTTCATTATTATGTACTATTTAGTAATTTGTTATTAACAAGATATTAACCAGGCATCTTAATTGGTTTCAACAGAAACTTGGATAACAATGTTGGCCTGTTAATTTGAATCGTTCTGTGTAGGCCCAGAAAATAGTCATGCGCATTTTATATTTACACACAGTTACAACCATAAAAACAACAAATAGAAAGATTCTCAATTTTTCAGTTTTATTCTCTTATTATTGCATTATTATTATACTAAAAAATTTAAACAATTTATAAAATGTTGGCATATCGAGATTATTAAAATTACTTCAGAAACAATTAAAAGTGTTGATTTAACATACTTTATCTTTCAGCTGTATAGCGTTATAGTCAATAACGACATCGTCAGTAAAAAGTTGATTGAGAAAGGCAATCTTCAACACAGAACAACTTTTATTCCTCTAAACAAAATACGGGCTAATAGAATGGGACAGAACATAGTTAAACTAGCTCACAATTTGGTAACTTCTTCAAAGTGTATTTATTTTCTCTTTCTAATATTCACTTTAAGTGTAGGTAGGAAAAGAAAATGTAACACCTGCACTGGACGTTATAAATTACGATAAACGATTACAACCCGCTATGGAATCTATTTTCGGAAATGTTTTTATTACTAAAGATCTAAATATAGCTAAAAGGGTATGCTTTCATGATGGCATTAAGAGAAAGTGTGTAACATTAGAAGGGGATGTGGTCGATCCTGCAGGTACTTTGAGTGGTGGATCTATGCAGAGAAACTCGTCGATATTAATGTCACTTGGGGAAATTAAAAAGCAAGAAGTAGGTACAACAAATCAATATCAGGTACCGTCTCTAAATAGTGTTATTCTACCAAATAGACACAATATCAAGGAAAGGAAAAAGAGTACAGAAAGATAGAAGCCGAAGTGCAATCAATGATGCAATCCAGAGACCAATGGACAAAGCACACTAACCAGATGGAATTAATCCAACATCAGATAAGTGTAATATCTAGGAGATTAGAACAAACTACACATCATATGCAAGTAGCAGAAGTTGAGCAACTGAAAAGTGATGTTGGTAAGTGATTATTTATACATGTTAGCCTCTTTAATATGCTTTATACTGTTTTAGCTAGACTTACAGAAAAATTAAAAGCGGACGAACAGAAACGTAGAGAAGCCCAAAAGACAATTAAAGATTTAGATTTTAAAATGAAAGACTCCAAAGGACATCAGGAAAAACAACGGAAAGAAATTGAAGACGAACTGAAAAATTTGAGAAAGAAAGCTAATAAAAGTAAGCAACAATGGATGCAAAAAGAGGAAGATTACCGGACAATAACAGGAGAAATTGAGGAACTTAAGAAAACAATACAAAATACTATAGAGGAAATTAAAACAGCCCAAGAAAATATAGTGAACTTAAAAGAAAAACATCAGGAATCTAATGCAGATACATCGAAAATTAATGTGGGTAACGTTAAAGTAAATACTTCAGCGTAACAAAAGTTGTATTTGGTTATAGAATATCGTAAAGGAAATCAAAGAAGCTATACATGCCGAAAAAACTGCAATTGCTACAAAAAACAAAAATATACAGCAAAAATACAAAGCTAAAGATAAACTTATAGAACAAAACAATGAACATGATCTGGAAATTAAAAAAATGGAATATGAGCTAAAAAAGGCTCAAGATGAACACAAGATGATGAAAGGAAGGGTAGGCAATATTTCACTGCATAAACGGCAGTAATGTAATATATATTTTTGCAGTTCAGCGAGTTAAGCCGAAGATGCAAAGACACAAATTTAATCAATAAAGCAAGAAAATTAAACGAACAAGAAGGTGCAGAGTTAGAGACAAAAATCAGACAACAAGTGCAAAAGAAATGTGAATTAAGTAAAACAGTTAATGTAAAAGCACACCAATTGTTCGAACATCATGCAAGAGTTGTAAGTATTAACATGCGGTAATTTTTTGTTAAGGAGTCATCAAACGTGGTTTTACACACTCCTTACTATTTTTATACTTTTTATTTTTGAAAAATAAAATACATTGATAGGTATAAATTCTTAAGTAAAAGCGATGGTTACCCAAGAGATGATTATCCAAAAAAAATTGTTTTGATGATGAGAATCGGATATACAATAGCCAATACAATAGTAGAAGGGAGAATCACGCTCACTACGCCCAGATATTTTTAATATTAATGATGATTAATAATAAATTGGTTCTAATTTGCCCTTAAATAAAAATTAATGATGCAATTTTAGAGAACTTCACATCCTTCTTGGAATGTAATGAATTAGGTGAAACTTCTCTGGTTACACCTCTGCTGCAGTTCCTTTACTATTAGTTTTTGATACATAAAAGACAAACTGCTCTCATCACTGACGGTCCCTTAGGTGTGTTAAGAATTTGCAGTATTTGTTGAAGACGAAAAGAGCGAAATCTTATCACTCCTACCCTCCAGGCTCAGCAATGTGTTTTAAATGTTCTCCCAGAGCGCGCATTCCACTAGGTCATACAACTTCTTCTTTACAAACACGTGCTTGTTAGCGCGACTTCATCAAGTAAGTCAAGAGACGACAGCCAAGGCATTATCTCTATTTTCAGCGTTGGTGTAGATATTAGAGAAGTATCTCTTTATATATGCATTAGCTTTTTTTACTGCTTCCGCGTTTCCTACGGGAGGCCAAAAGCAATCGCATTTACTACGACATCCACCAAGCAATCGGGTTAGCATTGGTTTGAAAATTGCATAACCTATATCATTACTCTGGAAAAGAGATCTTTTCCAATGTTTTGCGTTGTCGAGACACTTATAGCTTATAGCCGATATGCGGAATTCACAAAATCTTATAAGTGAAGGTGTTTTAGCCTTGCTTCGTCCTGTCCCTACCTCTTGGTTATGTTGACGGATAAACTGAGGTTTCTATACCATGAATCAACATTTTCTAATGCCATTCGCTGACGCCCACACAGAATGTTTATTTACGGCTTAGCAATATTGCCAAGTTGTCAGCGTATGCGGTTGTGTGAAAACCCTCTGCGTCCAAACAGCATACTAGACTGTCTATTAATAGATACAGCGATGGAAGCATCCTTCCCTATGAACAGCCCTTAGCTACTTACGCTTCGTATGCTGTTGGGTAACAGGTTAACCATGACAGCAGTATATGCCATATATGAGATCGCAGCCCCGGATGGGCGCGCTACAGATTCAAATCATTTGAAATATGAAAAGATTCGGACCTACAAGAGATTCTGTGGTGTAGAGGTAGCAGCTCCTATCGGCGTCTAATGAGATTTTTATTTCATCAATTATTAATTACATCGCAAAAATCTAATATGGATTTGTTAGTATTCACCGACGGACGCCGTATATATTAGAGTACTAATATAGCGTAAGTCAATAAAACTGCAAATTCTTTTTAATCTGACCCAACAATAGTAATGATAACAGTTCCAGGGGAACTTTTACGTTTAACAAACATGCGTTTTTAGCTTTTTTTTTGTGAAATTCGCCTTATTTTATGAATCTATTCTTTTTTCAGTTTGAAAATGTAAAAGCTAAAATTGCTGACGTACAAAAAGATCAAGCCAAATTAAAGGATTCTATTGAAAGCTTAGATAAAACCAAACTAGACCTTGTAAAGAAAGCATATACTCAGGTAACCAAGGATCTAGGTTCCATACTGGGTACCTTATTACCTGGTGCCAACGCTCGATTAAAGATACCAGATGGGAAAACAATCTTGGAGGGACTGGAGGTAAAGATTATTTAAAATTGTGTGAATATAAAAAATTACTAGACTATATAATTACGAGGGGAGTTCGATAATTACCTGGCCTCGGCAAGAGATAGCGCTACTAGATTTGAAATAATAACATTTTTCGTAAAAGTAAATTATTGAAAAATTCACAATATGGTAATGAATGATCGGAGATTGAAAGTGCGTAAGATTGGTGAAGCCGTGGGCGTCTCACTTGATCGGACGCAAAACATTTAACAACCTATTTGAATGAAAGGAAGCTTTCCGCAAGATGAGTGCTGCGATTGCGCACAAATGGACATAGACACGCACTTTAACTTCAAAACAATATTTGGCGATGTTAAAACGCAATCCGAATGATTTTTAGCGTCGATTCATGAATGTTGATGAAACATGGTTTCATCGCATCGCAGCACATCGGAGACCAATCAACGGTCCAAACAATTGGTTTATCGTAGCCAATCGGCGCCAAAAAAAGCTAAAGCCTCTTTATCGGCTAACAAAATCACGAGCACAGTGTCTTGGAATACACGTGACATAATCCATGCTGACCACCTTCAAAAGAGCAAAACGATTAATGGCGAGTATTATGCCAACTGATTGGATCGTTTCACAAACGAAACATCCACAAAACAATGCGCGCGTGCATACTTGTATCGTCGCAATTGCAAAATTCCATGAGTTAGGATAGGAATTGATTCCGCTCCCAACCTATTCGGCATATTTAACCCACCTAGCGATTATCTCCTATTTCCAAATATGAGTAAATGGCTGGGCGAAAAAGATTTGGTTCAAACGTTGAAGTAAGATATCATTTCTTTAGATAGGATGGACTAAGTGTATCAACCTCAAGGAATACACATAAGAATGTTGTTCCCTAGGCAATGTCAGGTATTTATGGAACTCCCCCCGTATTTTGTCGAATCTTACGCTTAAATCTTCATTTAACATGTTATCCTAATATCAATGGTTTGCAGATTAAAGTAGCTCTGGGTGGTGTTTGGAAAGACAGTTTAGATGAATTAAGTGGAGGTCAACGCTCTTTAGTAGCTCTTTCATTTATCTTAGCTATGTTATTGTTTAAACCGGCCCCATTGTATATTCTGGATGAAGTAGACGCAGCGTTAGATCTCTCTCACACCCAAAATATCGGTGCAATGTTGAAGCAGCACTTTAAACAATCACAGGTATGTTTATTCAGATACGTGCTTATAATTACAATTTTACTAAATTATGGTTATAATGTTATAGTTTATTGTAATCTCGTTAAAAGACGGCATGTTCAGTAACGCAAATGTACTTTTCAAAACTCAGTTCATTGACGGTGTATCAACAGTATCTAGGACATCGAATATATAAAACGAGTAGACCTCAATTACATAATACAACTCGGATGGAATCAAATATATGCGGTATTTTATTTAAATATTTCTTATAAGTTTTATTATAAAGATTATACACGATGGATTATATTGTTCGCTCTTAATAATATTTTACTAATATTTGACAGCCACTGTATTTATATATTTTTTTCTTCATTGAGAGAATAGGATTGCTAACCATTTCGAAGATTCTCTGCAGTCAAGTCAATTTTGATATAAATAAAACCTTGCAGTTTTAAAATTAGTTGTTGAGTAGATATTATTACAATACTTCACAACCTCTTCGAAAAGTTTAGATAGACGCATTTGGCAAATTTATATGTAACTCTAACTGAATTCCTAATAGCTAAAACAGTGATAACAAATGAAAGCTTAAAAAAAATCAAAAAGGGATCTTTTATGGTCAGAAAGTATTGTATAAGAGCAAGCAATTAGTCCTGCATTCTGAAATGTATTTGTATCAATGAAGATTGAATATATTTTTGAGGAAAATCTAGTTATCATTTCTTAATAAAATGATATAAGACCGGATCCTAGGTATGAAATTTCTGGTTAACTCTACGACGCACAAAGATAGAGTGAACCCAAAATGAGAAGTACATACCTGAATATCGTTAAGATGCGCGAACAAAATGTGCCATTAGCGTCGGCAATTTAAAAAAAAAATGAGGTTCTTAAAATTACAAAAATAGAACTTATTGATTTCTATTAAGACTTTTACCACTGTAGTAATATACTCCTTCCAAATGCCTTAAAGGAGACAATTTTATTAATACAAAAAGGAAAGCCAACTGCAACAGGAACCAAATAAGTATCCACGATAACTAGCTGTAACCTAATCAAAACTTGCCACGCCACTGAGGTATTAGCTGATATCCTTCCACCCCTCTTTTCAAATTCCGCGTAATAAACGCCCTACGAAAATTGTTCTTTTGCGCATATCACGTGACGTACTTCTCATTTCGGGTTCACTCTTCTTCCAAATATACCAAGAAACCAGTGGCGGTGCGTGACTTTTTGACAAATAGGTGTGATTGTAAAAATATGATGAAACCTTATCTTTGAAAAAAGCAGGAATTGGCAACGGATAATTAAATCATGCGCATACTGCACTGGCAGACATGGCAGTGAATATAATGTTCACGAGGAAACACATTTTATTTTTAATGTGGCTTGTTAACGCTATAGTGGAACACTATACTGCGAGACTATCACATACAGCATTTTTTCTTTTCATTTAAATGTGAAAAAGTTAGCAAAAAAGGATTATTGCAACTAATGAGTTCGAGGTTTCACTAGTTTCTACAACAAATTAGTAATGTTTGTCTGTAAAGTTATTTATTTCGCACGAAGGCCATAATAATGGTAAAAATTTATAGAAAAATACTTTCTCTTTGTTAGTGGCTAATTTAACAACCTGCAAGCAACTGAAACGCGAGTACTATCAAACATTAGCGATATGTTTGTATATAGCCCATTTCGATTCTTAGAATTGTTGATGTTTCGATTTTCTTTGGTTTCTCAAAGGAACACGAGTACTTTTTCTACATTTGCGAAAATCTACAGATGCACTGTTTTGTTGGCCAAGCCGGTTGATGCAGTACGCATAAAATGGAAAATATATTGTCAGTACTTTAGAAATTATAAAAGTTATTCTTTCAAGTTCAATTTTAACAAAATATATACAAAATTATACTTTATCAAAAATAGATGATTTTAAAATGCGTTAAAGTACTGTTAATTGTAAAAAATATCGATTAATATTCAATGGGTATTCAACTTGTGTACAAATATTAGTTTTCAAAGAGAATATTATTAAAAAATATTATTATCTATTTTCTTTTTTAGTTATTTTATTTTTTATATATTTATTATTTTTTTAAATATAACCGACCCCCCGAGTAGCTTGCAAATTAGGCTTCGCTAGATAATATTAAGGATAAACAATTTATAAACGTTGAAAATATTTTGTTGTTTACTGGAAGTATTATAAAATACTTATTTTAGCGCTGTACTTTTTTGATATAAAATAACCAAGATTCCTTTGAAAACTTGTGGTGTGTAGTAACTACGCATCTTATAAATTGGACTGCCCTAGATATGTTTAAAATATCTTAAAATGCGCGATTTCATTGCTACTTCTATCTTATAAAATAACCAAATTATTTGAAAAGATAACTAGCATTCTTTTTGAGAAACGATAGTAGACAACAGCTTATTTTATAAATAACTTTCAGTTACATTTGCGAAATTTCTCCTGTTTCCTAAACCGAAAACGAAATTTTATTTATTCAAACTACAACGTAGTTTATATTTTTATCGTGGTAACAATGAAATATGATCACTTATAAAGCTTTCTATTTAGTGCCTACACCAAATGATACACGATATGTTTTCCTTTTGAATATCCTGCAAAATGCTAAATAACATTCTAATTATATCTATATATGCGATAAGATTATAAAAATAATGGGGCATTTAAATTTATTACAATTACACTACCGTTCATATATTTGGGGACGATTAAAAAATACAGTTTTTTTTTTAATTCGAACAAAAACAAAAAGTGATTTGTACATTAATTTACTTCTGTATATTGAGTATCCTGTACAAAACTAAAAATATTCCAAAAAGAAATGTTGTACTATTTATAATTAGGTCTATACGGATTTTTCGTCTATATGTCCACCCTTTGACTTAATTACTGCGGTACATATTCGTGGCATTCTTAGAATTAAACATTTCAAAAATGTTGCTGGGATCTCGGTCCATGCTTGCTGGAGCTTCCTCCATAAATCTTGTGAACTAGTCACTTCTTTTTGGCGAATCCTTTTGTCCAGTTCATCCCATATTAATTCGATAGGCGATAGGTCAGGAGACTGAGGTGGCCAAATCATTCTTTTTAAACGATCTTCTTCCAGATATGCTGATAGTTTCTGCATATACGAGAATAATGCTTAGGGTCGTTATCCTCTTGAAACGTTTCGACCTCGTAATCGTTCCCCACTTTCTCTTGTAATATTTTGAGATAGCCCTCTTTACGAAGTATTCCCTGTATTCTTACTAAATCACTTACAGCTGTTCCCGCGAAACAGTCCCAAACCATTACGTTGCCTCCACCGTGCTTCACTGTAGGTAAAATACACTGTTCACTAACTCTTTCACCAACCTGTCGCCTAACAAACGTCCTTCGTTTGGAGCCAAATGTTTCAAATTTGGGCTCATCTGTCCACAGCACGTTGCACCACTGTTCTTGTGCCCATTGCAATCTTTTTCTTTTATTTTGAACTTTCAAAAGCGGTTTTCTGGCAGCTACTCGTCCCTTTAAGCCTGCCGCAATTAATCTTCGTTCCACGATCGAATGCGAAATAGGATTTCTTCGTGAAACATTGACTTGCTGCGTTATTTCCGGAGCCGTTAGGAATCTGTCTCTTTTTGAAACAAGAACCATGAACTTCTTTTTGCGTCCAGAAGGTTTCTTATCAGACGAAGAACCCGTTTCCGCCACCCGTTTTAATGTTGTAAATACACCATTTTTCGATATTTGTAATTTTTTCGCAATAACTGCCATTGAGCATCCCTCATTACGTAAAGTAATAATAGCAGAACGCGTTTCGATGGAAATTTCGTTTCGTTTTGCCATTTCAGCACCCCCCGTTTATTACGATAGTTAAATTTAAACTAAACTACTATCAAGATCGATTTTATTTTAAATACATGACGATATCTGCTTTGTTTGTTGTACTAAGTGTTCTACAAATCTCACATTATTCCTTTGTGGAAATATTCGACAATATTTTCAAGTTTACGTTTATAACCCCATAAAAGGGATTAAGAGGAATTTTACCCGAGGCTGTGTTATTAATTTGATGGGATAGAAGAGAATACTGTTGTAAATTATGTTCATACATATAGAAACACAATCAATTGTCAATATTTCAATTTTGCTTATTTTTCGGAGTTTTTCTTAGTCGTCCCCAAATATATGAACGGTAGTGTATATTGCGATAGGCAGTGTACCTAACGGAGTGTTAAATTTCGGGCAAATACTTTGGCTATTAACTCTAATAAAATAGTTACATTACTTAAGATTTCATCATTTTATATATCTATTATTTACTTTGTTATAATTTATAGTAATCATATACCAGATTTCATATATTTTATCAGAAATATCATTTTCTACCGATATCGCCTTTCAACAGGTGTAAATAAAATTACTTATTATAGTACAGGTAGAGATAGACATCATTCAACATTATCAAAAACTAAATATAAAAATGTTATCTTATTCTACTTGCAGGTGTCTATGAACAGCATAGATTTTCAATGTATTAAGAATATTGTAACAAAGTAGCAATCGGTTACAGTTTTATGATGTTAAGATTTCAAACAAACGTGAAATGCTCAATGTGGTTCATTCATGCATAATTTAAAAACAATAAAATTATGCTAAACTCTAAATTTTATCAGCATGAGTTGATAAAACAAAAGCAATATATCTTGGAACGCAGGTGTCCTGGAATCTTGATACGGCAAATTTAGGTACAAATATCCTACTGTTCATAAAAAATGGTGCAAATAGACTTCTAGAATATCATCAACATAACGAGAAAGCATACTCCTTATGACGAATATGTAATTTCAAATACGTTCCTACAATTTTTTATTACCTAAATTCTGATTTTCCTATAATACAATCGTAAAGTAAAATAACTTCACGCAATAATATTTTAATTTAAAAAGGATCACGATTTATATGAATAAAACGTTTTTCTAGACAACTGCATCTTCCTCGTGATAATATGGAAAATTATGTTTTATACTAGTTAGTTGAAGTGCTTTTGCTGATAAGCAAAACTATCAAAAGTGATTGTTATTTATGTACAACAATGTGAATTGTAAATGTCGGGACCCTCGTACGGCCTCCCACTCGCAACAAACGTAGCTATGTGATCCTCGAGTGAGACGTCTGCGAGGGTCCTGACATCTGACATGGACACTGCTATATATGTGCTTATATACTGGTCACCTGCGACAAAATAATGCGCAAGCTGCAATACATAATCTTTTTCTTGTTTCGATAACGAATTATCGAAGTAGATCATAAGTTAATATTGAAGCTACATGTGTGGATGGACAGACCTAGATTATAGGCACTGTCGCTAACGGATTTGTTAGTAAAATGGATAACGGCAAGTATAATGTTATTAAATTTTACATAAATTAAACTTATCACAATTTAATTTCAGCATTCGCGAGATGGGTATTTTCCACAATTATATTGATCTTGTTTTTTACATTTTTACGTATTACACCAACTAATGCGGTTGGTTGTAGCATGTACGGTCAATGCAATAATGACGGTAACTTCATTCAAAATTGCAATACCTCCACCGCTCTGCCTCAAAGATTACAGGACGAAACTAGGGAGTTACTAAGACTAAATTGCCCTTTTCTTTTCGACGGTAAGTTCTTTTTTAAACATTCTTTCCTACTTTTGCCAAAGTAAGTAGTTTAATTCTTTTTTATTTCTTTGGTCATTTATACCATTTACGCATCCTAACAATAATTCAAAATGTTTCTTGTTGTTTATAATACCGATATCTTGACTTCCTGTTTTCGGCATTTTGAATGCGTAATATAAACCATTTAGTTGATCGCCCAATTTCTCTATTTATATGTTCCATTTTAAACTGTCATCGACATAAAGGCCGAA
Source organism: Marronus borbonicus (assembly GCA_902655005.2). NCBI lineage: Eukaryota > Metazoa > Arthropoda > Insecta > Coleoptera > Scarabaeidae > Marronus > Marronus borbonicus. The sequence goes on along the minus strand of LR737384.1, from coordinate 6,665,466 downwards.
GAATTTAGTAGCTTTGACAGTATCAGCGCTAAGATTATTTAACGTCATGTTAGACAAAAAAAAATGCAATACATCTTTAGTTTGTTACTAACAAGCCAGTTATTAATAACAGTAAAATATTTATCGCCTTCGCTAGTTAGGTACGTCCAGTCCTTACCGCGAATTAATAGATTCGTATCATATGCAGAGTTAATAAGCAGATGATTTTTGTCCATTACGTTGCGCATGTTATTTAAATATATGTTGAACAATAGAGGTCCTAGCAAACTTCCTTGTGGTATTGATGGTATCGATCTCCGAGGAATCAGATTTATTATTCACCTTAAGCTGATACTCCGGCTATCAATGTAGGATTTAGTGATGCGAATGATATCTTCACCATCGCGCGCGAATAATCTTTCATATCATCACATTACTTCGGGCGCTCAGTGTCTAACGAGTAAATGTTTCACCAATCTGTCCTTTCGCGCTATTCTACACACAGCGTAGCCCTTTGTTAATCAACAGATTTCACAACGCGATGTATTTTGCGTGAATGAAGCGGTATTGATGAAAGCAATTTTTGAAATGATCCTCCTCAATATCACTAGATTTTTCGAACAGTAGTAGCTCATCTATAGATAGACATTGGACATTTTGATGAATGATATTTAAGGTATTGTTTCTTCCTGTATCATTTTATTTCGTCCCTCTTCTATATATGGCATAAAAAAAAAAGATTATTTAATAAAGATTTTGAATGATGAGTGTTCTTCGGGATGTTTAATTTCATTGGTTCAAATTTAATATCAGGGAAATTGTGTGCATTCAGGTAGCGTTTAATATCATCGTATAAATAACTTTGTAGTGTGGCTAGTTAAAGAATTATGCTGTTGAAAATGCTCCTAAAATATCTCTTTCGCCGCTTTTACCGAATAATTTTTTTATACAGCAAATGTTAATGATTTGCTTGGATTATAGGTCCAAAAATAATATAATTTTTCTAACAGGATTCAAAGAAAAAAATTAAAACTTACAGGAAATAGGTTAACTGCGGCTTGCGTAGTTGAACGCGACTGGGTGCCGATTCTCGAATCTCTACTAATACTTGTCGCGTACGAAAAATGTCGCAAATAATTATTGAATTAGGCTGCGTTCACATGATGACTATTCGATTCGATTTTTCTCAAATATGTGGCACTAAGCAGCGGGATTTACGTTAGACGAAAAACGCTTTCATCCCATATCTACCGTCAAATGTGATTCTTTTGGCCCACTTAATACAATCTGAGGTTTTTGTAACCTAATTTTTTGCTGAAAAGAGTAATGATAATCATTCCTTTGTTTCAATATTATTAAATAGGTATGTGCAGGCTTCAACAGACTAGTACATATTTTGATTTAGGAGTACGTCAAATCAATGGGTAGGAAAGAGAGGTAGAATTGAATGACCCACAAGATTCCCAGATTTCACTCCTTTGGAAGTCCAGATAGGCGTTATTTGTGGGGTGATTTAAAGAATAAGGCTTACAAAAGTGGGCTGCGTAATATTGAAGATCTAGAGGCTCGAACAAAAATCAATGATAAACAGTATGAAGAATCTAAAAATAAATTAGCGAAAATTTGGTAATATAATAAAAGAATTTAAGAACAGTTCCACTATTGGTGAAAAATCACTCAAACAAAACGATACGCTGAGGCGTTGGGGAGGAACGTAATATTTGTTTACGAATTCGACCTTATGTGTGCTTCACGTCAGGATACAGCCAATAATGTATAATACATTCTCAATCTTTCTTTGGTTATCATGGTTCGGAGACCAGTCACAAGCTCAGTATATTTATCTGTACTTTTCCTTTCATTATACAAAACTGTTCAATGTTATGTTTTGCCCACGCTGCAGTTACTTCCGGTGCCGAAATTACCACAATTCTGAATTATGTGTTTTTGTATAGTTTGAAATGTGTATTATGAGATTCATGTTGTAATCAGATTTAAGCTGTGTTCAATCTCTTACTTCAAAATGCAAGTTTGCTGCCCTACGTTCAGATATTATATTTAAGTATGATATTACTTTAAGATGACAGTCTCTCATAGAGAATTAAACAGTTTAAGTTTATTACTGCTATTGATTTTCGACTGTTTCGCAGAATATGGTGAAGATCCTGAACTATGTTGTGCTGATGAACAGGTAAAGGATATGGTTCAACAAGTCGACATGTTATCGGTATTTTCTAGATGTCCAACATGTTTAAAGAATATAAAAGGAAATATCTGTTTGTTCAGCTGTTCACCTAGACAAAACGAATTTATTATACCGACACAAATTGCAGAGAATGGCAGCATTACTGGCGAGCGTATGTTAGAGCATTTGAAACTTCACCACCTTAAATTTCAATTATGTTAATTATTGAACCTCTTAAATATTTTGTTACAGACTATATATTGGAAGTCGATGTATTAATTTCCGAAGTTTATATGAATACGACATTCGAGTCTTGTAAGCAAGTATCATTACCAAGTGCAGGCGGTTTGATTATGGAAACGTTGGCATGTGTAGATTATGGTTCTGCATATTGCACACCGCAAAGGTATGTCTGTATTTCGCGTATATGCAAATTAGCTTCTGTCATTTAATTAAGTGCATTTGTAACTATTCAAAAAATTAAGCTAATGCAATAATTCTTTCAGATTCTTTGATTATATGGGACTGACCAATCCTTATTTACCGTTTAGAATGAATTATATTCCTCAACCCGACAATACAGAAATATTCTTCCATCCAGCTAGAAATTGTAATGAAGCTCATCAGGTAATACACATGTTGTTATTGCTATGTTGAAACGTAGTACGTGTTTCAAGGTGACATTTTGCAATTTTAATAAAGCCTATTCTTTAATCCAAGAGAGAATACTTTTATAATTGGCTGTTCACTCTACAGAATCACACGCAGCCAAATAACTACTGCTCGCTTTTTACAATTTTCTATAGTGTAACTGCCCTTTTAAGAATACATTTTGTTTACTACTTTTTGTAGAATTCGTATTGATAATTTAAAATATGTCCCTTTGTTCTCATTTCGCTTCGTTGTATTAAAAAAACGGGATAAAATATTCCCAAAATCTCATAAATATTTTTATTACGAATTTGTAATGTGCACAAACATAGTACGCTAACATACGAGGATAGTATTATAAATATCTCTATTAAGGAAGACAACGAAATAGTTTTACATTTAGTAAATTTATTTCTGGACATAATCTCCTTGTAGCTCTATACACTTAGTACAGTAATCTGCCAACTTTTATGAGTCATCCAAGTAATAGGATTTGTCGGACTGGAAGAATAGGCCTCTATTTCGGCATATTCATTTGACGTGAACCGCTTCCCGCTGCCATTTTTTCAGGTTTGGAAAAAGAATTTGCAGGATGCTAAATCTAGCGAATATCGTGAGTTCGTACCGTAACTGGACTAGTTTTGCTGCAGCATTGTACTATCCCGTAACTGTCCTTCCCTTCTCCAAATAATCAATTAAGATTATGCATTGCGAATCACTAGAAATCGTCGCTATAACTTTTCCGGCTTCGCCAGAAAAAAACCATTTCGCCGACTGCACTTTGGTTTCTGGCATGTAGTGATATTTCCATGTCTAGTCTACAGTTACATAACACCGTAGAAAACCACGCGCTTAAACATTCCCAAGCATTGCTTAGAAGTTATTACGCGATTCCGTTTTTTGTGAATCGTCAGTAGACGTGGCACCCATCGCGTTGATAGCTCTCGCATACTGAATTTTTCGTGAAAAATGCTTTACGTACGTTCAGATGGGATGTATACCAGGTTAGTAATCTCTCTAATCTTCACCCGGCGCAGCAATCTGCTAACACGATACCAAGAGCTTTATTGATCATATCATCCGTAGTCACCTTAGTGGGACTATCTGGCCACTCTTCATCTAAGGCGGATGTTCGGCAATGCTTGTGCCATACATCTTATTCCACCGGTTGTGCATATCAAATCGAAACATTGTGACAGCAAACTTTATCATTCTGTTTCATAATTGCTTGTCACTATTTAGTTAGGACATACACTTCATTTCTCATAAACCCCTAAAATGAAAAATCGTGGGAAATAACGTCGAGACTACGAGCTGGTCATGGTATAGGTCCCTCGCGACCTGTCCATCTATTTCCAAGTCGAGTCGTCTTTGCAAGAATTGTTCGAGAAAAACGAGCTAGCGCCCCGTTATGCATATAAATACATTCTGTGAATAATGTTCAATGAGACATTTTCTAATACAGCTTTCAGTTCATTTTCACCACCATCGCGACTAAAACCTGCTTCATCAGTGAACAAGATTAATGATCAATGATAAATTTTGCCCTTGATTTTGCTACCAACCAATTTTCCAATATTGTACATGGAGTAAATAATCCTGTTCTAATAGATGATGAATTGTTTGGAAATGAAACTAGTGAAGAAACTGTTATTTGAGGACTTATCTAACTGATTCGCAATTGACTCTCCGTACAGCTTTTTCTATTGCTTGCAGCGTACTTTTCTAGTGCTTATTCTTGTATTATTTTCTACTATTTGCAAAATAGCTTCTTCGTTTGCAACAGTACAATGAATTCTTTCATCTTCTCCTAAACGTCTATGTACGTTAATAAACGTTCTAACATGTCTTAACGGATACCTACCTCTCCTGATAGATACGTTGAGTATCGGAAAAATTTGATCAAGCTTCGCCATAACACATAATCATGTCCCTGTATCTTCAAAAGTGTAAAGAACTATTTTTAAAAGCAATTTTAAAAAACGACAAATAGAATCAAACAAAAACGTAATCAGGAACACAAAAAGCTTGCATAAATAGTAATTTGGCATGTGCAATAATTTCATATCCAAATACAGGAAAGAGTTTTTCATCGCGTTAAAAACCATGATAGTACTTCAAACTAAAATACACTAATTTTATCCTATTATGTCTTCAATCGGAAGAAATTAAAAAAAAAAAATTCTAAAATATTCAAAATAAAGACCCTGTACCTAGAAAACAAAAAGCTTAGTAACATTAGTGTAAAGACCTTTTTTTTTGTTATTTTATGGTCCTCTATAGCGTGGTACTGTGCATTGTAATTTTTTCGATATCGCCGATATATATATATTCATATATCAAATCCTGTATAATTGATCTTTTGTTATTTATTTTTCCAGGACGAAATATATGCTTGCAGTTGCATTGATTGTGAACTTAGTTGTTTGCTAGAATTATTTCCAGAAGCCGGGGACAGTTTCCTCATAATTGGCTTGAATGGTTTTACCTTCATAGTCGCTACGATCCTATGTGCCTTTTCTTTTGGTTGCTCAATTGCAATATACTTTTTGACAATCCGTAACCGTAGAACATTCAGAAGGAAGAGTGGTCCAGACAACAGTGATGGTAGAGTAGCTACAGTAAATAAATTTAATTCGGCAATGGAAATAGCATTTAGGTACATAGGAATATGTAAGTATAAATGACTACAGCTAGTATTAGTAGTATTCAAATTAAAAAATAGAGAAAAAAATAATTCTTGACGAACGTCACCAATGGAAATTGGACAAAATAAAATGCCCATAAATTTTATAATAATAATGTATTTCGTACTAAACATGTGTATACAGACGTAAAAAAAAATACAACGCGTGACATAAATAAGATCCGCTATATCAGCAAATTCTCGTATACCGTAATCGGGTCTTCTTTTACAAAATTCTTAATTTGCTGTTATTTTGCTCTTTCCAAGTTATAAATAACAGATTATAAAATTTAATTGAACATGGAACATTCAAAACGTTATTGAATTAGCATTGTGTCCTCATCTCTACTGGACTCAATTATTGTAAGTGAAAATGTACTTGTCCGCAAAGTGAGCACATATCCCAGTAACTTAAGCTATTAGCTTATTGTTCATTGCATACAAAAGTAAGCCAAGTATAACAATGGCGAGCACGGTGGGAGTAAAAATGATGGCCTAATACCTAGATGTCAGAAAAAAAATTGTTTTGCAATAGATACAATACTGCTTTGATATGATTTAATATAAAATAATATAACATAAAGATAATATTAACATACAATGTTTTTACAGATATGGCAAAATACAGTACATTAGTGCTCTTTTTCTCATCTTATTTTGTAATAGCGCTTGGTTACGGAGCTTTTAACCTTTCTGTAACGACGAACCCTGTAGAAATCTGGGCTGGACCAAGAAGCAGAAGCAGATTGGAGAAAGACTTTTTCGACGAGAATTTTCGCCCGTTTTATAGAACTGAGCAGATTTTTATTAAAGCAGTCAATGTTGATTCGGTTAGTATAACTCTTAACGGTACTCTGCAAATTAACCATAACCAATTATTTTAGTTCGAATACTATTCAAGTATTATGGGCGGAGACGTTACTTTAGGGCCAGCTTTTGATAAAGCTTTCCTCTTAGAAGTTTTCAAATTACAAAAATTGATTGAAGAGGTAAAAACCATTTGGTATAATTCTGTGTGAGTTGCAATCGAATGCAAAAAAAAGACAAAAACAGTTTCTTCTAATTGTTTTTATCAAAAAATATGATTGTACAAACGTAGCCTTTCACTACTATCTAAAGCTTTCATAAAAAATGCTTCTTATAGAAGACGAAACCAAAGTTGAAGATATCGCAGATTCAGATAACAATTTCACAATAAGGAAGAAACAGAGTGTTTTTGATAGATTTTATTGCTACCAAAATTGCAAAACATATGACTTAATATATAATTAAAATCAAGACGTAATAAATTTAAAAAATAAATAAAACAATTCTAAAAAATAAAATTCAAAAGAATAAGTACAACCATTCTAAAAAATAAATAAAACATAACTTCTTAAAAGTAACAATCAAAAATAAGATATAATAAACTAAAAAATTAATAAAATACTCTAAACAAAACATTCTAAAACTGTAACAATAAAAGTTACCAGAAATATCAATCAATATTAAAATTGTCTGAAAGGCACTTCTTAATTCATTAAAAACATATTTTGCTAATATATTTCACTTATTTCCACATATACAATGACACTTAAGATATACATAGAAATATGCGTATATTTTATTTGAAAACGAATTCATTTAAGTACAGACATAAAATATGCAAATATCAGCAATAACCCAGACAGCTCGCCGCATAGGCCCCTCCCACAAGGAGAAAGGTTTGATATCACGTGATATCAAACTATTTATTGCAAAATTAATGTCTTACCCCGATGAACGTCCATCCAAAATTTTGCAACAAATAGTACATACCACTATACTGTAATATTCTATTTACCTAATCTTGTAGATTAAAACTGAAGATAATATTGGATTAAAAGACATGTGCTATGCGCCTTTACAAGGACCATTTAGTAGTCCCCGCTCTATAAATTCCTGTACTGTAATGTCACTTTTGGGACTCTTCGGCAATAATATTGATGATTTTGAAAAAGCAGAAGACTATATAGATCACATGATATTTTGTTCTAAGTAAGCTAATAATCACTAAACTACAATAGTAATAGAGTCAAATTAAATTGCGGATGATTTTTTAGGAGCCCGTATAATCCTGAATGCCTAGCACCTTATGGAGGTCCCATAGAACCTGGACTTGGTTACGCGGGAGCATCGTCTTCTGACTATACCGACGCTATAGGTGTCGGGTTAACATTTTTGGTCTCTAACACGCTAGATCCGGACGAATTAAAACCAATTTTGGAATGGGAGGCCAAGTAAGGAAGACAATTGTATCAACTACATCATGATACCCATGCCTTTTTTTTGTTGTAGGTTTATTGAATTTCTTCAAGATTGGGATGTAAATGATAGGCCTGACACATTAGACATTGCTTTCAGCTCGGAAAGGTCAATTGAAGACGAGATTGACAGACTATCTGAATCAGAAGTATCAACTGTAGTCATCAGCTATGCAATTATGTTCATTTACATTACAATCGCTCTGGGAAAACTTAACTCTTGCAAAGAAATACTAGTAAGTCAGAGAATACTAATGTTTGCGTTTAAATTGAATACGTACGCATATTATACAGGGCGAGTCGGAAGGAACTGACCAAGCTCCAGGAGTGTATTGTACACGTGAAAATAATAATAAATTGTTTTCAAGTTATAGCGTAATTATAAATAAACAAACCTTGGTAGAATTTTCTAACAAAATAATGTACAAACTCGAAAATAAACACTAAATCACCGTTACAATACACTGACACGCATCAGAACAATGAAATTATTGAAATGATTTTGAGTCTCGAAAGGAATCATTCTGATCTGTACGTCACATGTGAGTAGATTGTGGATCGACGAGGTCCCCTAAATAGTGCGAGACGTAGAAATGAATCACGCAGCAGCGCTATCAGTACTAACTTGTTATGCTCGACCCGTTGGATGCGTTTATAAAACTCGACTTGCAGTAGCGCACAGAACTCTTCTAATTAATTTAGAAAATAGTTATATCTACGTAATTTACATAAGTGCTACACAAGATCAATATTAAATAATAATAGTAAGATATGTTTCTTTCATATATTTAATACAGTGCCTAAAAACTAAACGAAATTCAAACTAACTCTTTATTCACGTTAATTGCCAGAACTTTCTCTAAATTTTCTTCGGTAAAATGTTCGCTTATTTGCAAAACTATTTTTAAATATTGAAACTCTCTGCAAGAACGTTTATAGGAAACCGTTTCTATATATAGAACACGGAAGAAAGGAGAATTAAATAAAAATAAAAATTAATTGTACAGGTGCCTACTCCATTTGAAATGATATAAATATTCTAATTAATCCTAAATAATGAAGCCAACACGTAAAAAGTAAAATATACACTACCGTTCATATATTTGGGGACGACTAAGAAAAACTCCGAAAAATAAGCAAAATTGAAATATTTACAATTGATTGTGTTTTATATGAAAGAGTATACATTTCTATATGCATGAACGTAATTTACAACAGTATTCTCTTCTATCCCATCAAATTAATAACGCAGCCTCAGGCAAAATTCCTCTTAATCCCTTTTATGGGGTTATAAACGTAAACTTGAAAATATTGTCGAATATTTCCACAAAGGAATAATGTGAGATTCGTAGAACACTTAGTATACAAACAAAGCAGCTATCGTCTTGTATTTAAAATAAAATCGATCTTGATAATAGTTTGGTTTAAATTTAACTATGGTAATAAACGGGGGGTGCTGAAATGGCAAAACGAAAAGAAATTTCCATCGAAACGCGTTCTGCTGTTATTACTTTACGTAATGAAGGATACTCAATGGCAGTTATTGCGAAAAAAATTAAAATTATCGAAAAATTGTGTATTTACAACATTAAAACGGGTGGCGGAAACGGGTTCTTTGGCTGATAAGAAACGTTCTGGACGTAAAAAAAAGACAACAGCTGCTGAGGATCAGTTCATGGTTCTTGTTTCAAAAAGAAACAGATTCCTAACGGCTCCGGAAATAACGCAGCAAGTCAATGTTTCACGAAGAAATCATATTTCGCATTCGACCGTGAAACGAAGATTAATTGCGGCAAGCTTAAAAGGACGAGTAGCTGCCAGAAAACCGCTTTTGAAAATTCAAAATAAAAGAAAAAGATTGCAGTGGGCACAAAAACAGACACTGGACATTCGAACAGTGGTGCAACGTGCTGTGGACAGATGAGTCCAAATTTCAAACATTTGGCTCCAAACGGAGAACGTTTGTTAGGCGACAGATTGGTGAAAGAGTTAGCGAACAGTGTATTTTACCTACAGTGAAGCACGGTGGAGGTAACGTAATGGTTTGGGACTGTTTCGCGGGAACAGCTGTAGATGATTTAGTAAGAATACAGGGAATACTTCGTAAAGAGGGCTATCTCAAAATATTACAAGAGAATGCTGTACCAAGTGGGGCACGATTACGAGGTCGAAACGTTTCAAGAGGATAACGACCCTAAGCATTCTTCTCGTATATGCAGAAACTATCTAGCATCTCTGGAAGAAGAAGATCGTTTAAAAAGAATGATTCGGCCACCTCAGTCTCCTGACCCGTCGCCTATCGAATTAATATGGGATGAACTGGACAGAAGGATTCGCCAAAAAGGAGTGACTAGTTCACAAGATTTATGAAGAAAGCTCCAGCAAGCATGGACCGAGATCCCAGTAACATTTTTGAAATCTTTAATTCTAAGAATGCCACGAATATGTACCGCAGTAATTAAGTCAAAGGGACATATAGACGAAAAATCCGTATACAACATTTCTTTTTGGAATATTTTTAGTTTTGTATAGTATACTCAATGTACAGAAGTAAATTAAATTACAAATCACTTTTTGTTTTTATCCGAATTAAAAAAAAAACTGTATTTTTAAATCGTCACCAAATATATGAACGGTAGTGTAGATCGCTAGAGATGAAAATATTCATAAAGGAGAAATTAAAAACACGTTGGATATCGGCTCTCATTCCAAGGCAATGAAATACATCTTCGCTTAACCGATGAGTATCGATAGTATACGGTGTCTGTATCGACAAAAGAGAGAAGACAGAAAGTACCTGACTTTTTGTTTTACATGGGTAGTCAATGCAACGATATTTTTATTTTATTTAAGAATTATTAACTCGAAAGGAAGTGAAAATTACGCTATAACTTCAAACCAAATGGAAGTCGGATAAGCACATATGAATTTCTTACATAATTTTCACGCGCACAATATACTGGAGTTTGGCGCGTTCCTCTCGACTTACCCTATATATACTCTAGACAACATCCATCAGAATAAGTTATGAAAATAATAGCTTAACACTTTTGAAAGGTAGAATAGTTGTTATTCAATTTAGTATCACTAGCATATTAGCAACAAGTTGTGGATTTTCTATAGCAGTAGCAGTAACCGCTTTAAAGTTACCGTAAAACGGGGTTACTTGAAAATAGGAGGGTATCTTGAAAGTATATGTAGTCGGTTCCAAAAGCATGTGCCGCTACTTTGAATGTTATTCTTTGCTGTGAAAAGTTCCTAAGACCTGAGATTCTCGCGACGTAAATTTTTGGTTTTATGGTTCGGCAGTGACAAAAGTAAGTTTAAAAAAGTTTTTTTAAATACCCCCATTTTACGGTACTTTCATTTTCTTTAAAAAGAGAGGGCAGAACACCATGGTTTAACTATATTATAAGTGAAACTTCTTATGTGGACTGCAAAGAACGCAGCCCGTCTACTCATTAACGATTTGATTTTATTTTAACTAACAAAAGTTCTTTTCAGATCACATTGAATTAAATTCTAATAAACAAAAGCAAAAAAAGAATATAATATGAAGTACAAATACAAATTACAAAATTGGCGTTACATTAGTGATATAAGGAAAATCATTGTTGTGATAAAGAAACGGCTCAGTCTTTGTGCCGCACACCATCTATTAATCAAGAATCGATTGCAGCCGTCAATTTTATTTGTTGAGATCCATTTTTTTTAAGAAAAAAATTGCGGGATTAATCATACGTGCCGGCAGCTGTCTTCAACGGTTTTCGAGTTGATACATTTTTGAAAACAAAAATACCTTTCTATCATTGTCAAAGAAAATCTGGGAAACAACGAATACCACATTAAAGACTCCCTGGGATTTTAAAAACTTCATAAAAAAAATAAACAAATTCCAAAAGAATACCAATTAATAAATCCAACGTTCCAACGGAATTGGCAATCAGTTGTGTGAATGAAAGACGTAATGACTTAACCCTTTCGAGCCTATTGGGTCATATGTAACCCAGCAACATACCTCTATGCAAAACATGTTTCACTCCTTTCCATTTAAAATGATATACTACATTTGATTTTTTTTTCAATAAAGTTGCATTTCGACGACTAATGGGTTATATTTTTCCCACTAAAAAAGTCTGACTGGGATATATATGTCCCATACAAAATGGCGGACTTTTTTTTCGAATAACATTTTAAGGTGTTTATTTCACTTACCTTCATCTTGTTGTTGTTTAAAAAAATTACAATCTAATCAGGATTTAATAATAAAAAATCCGGCTCGAAAGGGTTAAAACAACACACTACCATTAGTAAAAGCGAATTTATTAGAGAGTTAGAATTTGGTTTAAATACCACATATCTCAGCTTTAATAATAAATCGTATAAACAAACATGGGTTAATCCCACTTTGGCGGTAATTGCAAATTTAGTCATGGAAAAATTTGAAAGAGAAGTATTAAAAAAAAACTAAAAGAACAAAAATGCGCATTCCATTTTTTTAAAGATATGTCGACGATTGCATATTAGCTGTACCTACCAGACCTAAAAATATTTTATTTAAATAAATGATAAGTAACTGCTGACTTTAAAAGAATATACAGTTTTATAATATTTTTATTTATCATCGTATAAGAAACAATGTATTTTTCGGAGAAGTTCTGCCAATTATTTAATCAGTTGATGCAACTATTTTTGTAAACACGAAATTTTTTTTATAACTACATTAATTTACAGCTCCACACAAAAATTTTACTGGGTATTGGAGGCATAGTGATCGTTTTAAGTTCGGTAATAATCGCGCTGGGTATTGGCGGATACGCTGGTTTTACGACAACTATGCTTACGGTTGAAGTAATACCGTTCTTGGTACTAGCAGTAGGAGTAGATAATATATTTATTATTGTCCAAACTTATCAACGCCAAAAAAGGTAAAGTTTTTGAATAAAAACTTGTGAACTATTACACCAGCTGTCAATCCTTTTTAACTTTTTACTATCTCAATGACGTTTAGCAATATAACCATCAGACAACGTATGATATTTTCTAAAAAAATGTTTGCATTTGTTTTAGAACTAAAAATACAGCGATTCACGATTTGATTGGAGATACTTTAGCTAAAGTAGGACCTAGTATGTTATTAACAAGCGTTTCGGAAATTTGTTGTTTTGCCATTGGTATATAAATTGAAGCTGGGATAAGGATTTTTTACTTACTATTATATTTTTAAGGTGCGTTATCTGATATGCCTGCAGTCAATACGTTTGCTATATTTGCAACGTTAGCTATAACGTTCAACCTGTTACTGCAATTAACTGCTTTTGTCGCTCTGTTAGCAATAGATGAACACCGTTATAAAGTAAGTGATACTAAAAACTTGTAAAAATTCAAAGCTACACTCACTATTTTCAGGACAATCGTTACGATTTACTTTGTTGGATAAAAAGCAAGCAGAAACATGAGAATGATTCAGATGGAATTCTTTTCAAATTTTGGTCTCAAATCTACACACCCTTTATTTTAAGGTACGTATTTGTGGCGGTTTCAAATTACAATAAATTTCTGAAGTACTTTGTTTTAGATTAGAGGTCAGATGCATCGTATTATTTTTATTTTCAACGTTAATTTGCGTCAGTTTAGCCGTTATTCCGACTATTGATGTGGGACTAGATCAACAGCTGTCTATGCCTGATGACAGTCATGTATTAAAGTATTTTGAAGTAAGTATTACGTGAGTTCATGAGATTCTTTGAACTGATATTTATAATTTGTCAGTATATGTCAGCACTGATGGGAATCGGATCTCCAATATATTGGGTGACTAAAGGTGATGTTAACTTTACGAGTATAGATATACAAAATAAATACTGTGGCGGAGTTGGTTGTTTGTCTTACTCAATCACTACACAGCTTTATACAGCTTCTACACAGTCGGATGTGTAAGTTAAAAATAATTAAATATTTGGATAAGTGACAACATATCTACGTTTTTTTTTTTTTTTTAGAACATATATTGCTCGTCAATCTAACTCTTGGATAGACGATTATAAGGACTGGAGTGTAGCAACTGGCTGTTGTAGACAATTTGTATCAAACAGTTCTTTTTGTCCTCATGAAACTAGACCAGCAAGTTTGTGTATAGCCTGTAATAGAGAAGAAGATGATGACTTTGAAGCGTACTTTGGCAAATATTTAAATTATTTTCTAAACGACAACCCCGACGAACTTTGCTCAAAGGGAGGAAAAGCTGGTTATGCAGATGTAAGTGTAGTGTGATGGTCATTATTGAAATGGAATATCGCGAAACCTTTTTTTCTTGCACGCGATAGAGTGAAAGCTTCGGTCGTTTTCGGGTGCGCATGTCGTGGAGATCAAGGTTGGATCAAAAAAAAATGACCGATATATATATTTTTGAGAATTCAATTAACCGTATATTCGATATCCGCTACCGTATATATTAGATCGAACTATATTTTAGGCTATCAACTACTACACAGACGCAGATGGCATATCGCATGTAACGCATTCCTATTTAATGTCTTATCATACAGTGCTGCATACATCTAAGGATTATTACGAAGCTCTTAGATATGCTAGGCTAGTAGCTGATAACCTAACACTCACGTTAGATATACCAGGCGCAGAAATCTTCCCTTACAGGTAATAATTCAGCTACGTAAGGTTGCCAAAGAACTTGGAGTAATACTAACATCAGAATACATTCGAAAGTGGAGCCAACGTATAATGGAACATCGCGTACTACAAGAGTGGGGGAAGCATGTAGAGCATAGAGGGAATAGTAGAAAATGTTGCGTCTAACACTCCAAATTCTTTGATGGTTGCATTATGTAAATATTCTTTTGAAATTAATAACTTTTATGTTTTAGTATATTTTATGTTTATTATGAACAATATTTGACAATATGGGGCGATGCATTAATGTCAATTGGATTATCTCTAGCTGCTGTAGCTGTAGTCTCATACATTGTATCAGGTCTAAGTTTACAAACAGCTTGCCTGATATTAATAACAGTAACAATGATTATTGTTGACATGGGTGGCATGATGTACTTGTGGGGTATCAGTTTAAATGCTATTTCGTTAGTTAACTTAGTTATGGTAAGAGATTTATGAATTTACCCGAAGCATATACAGCAATAATAATAACTATAAATAAATTACTGATATGTTTATTTTAGTCAGTTGGTATAGCGGTAGAATTTTGTGGCCACATTGTACATTCCTTTAAGAAATCACAAGAAGCAACAGGAAAAGATAGAGCAAGAGACGCTTTAAGCAATATGGGCAGTTCCGTATGTATACTCGAGTACATTTATTTTTTTGTTACTACAACATATATTAATTACCAGATACTTTCCGGTATTACTTTGACGAAGTTTTCTGGTATAATCGTCTTAGCGTTTTCCAAATCACAAATCTTCAAAATATTTTATTTCCGGATGTATTTTGGGGTTGTTATAATTGGAGCACTACACGGCTTGGTATTTTTACCGGTACTGCTAAGTTTTCTAGGTAAGTAAAACGAGACAGTTCCAACGCATCATTTATGCGCAATGTAATTGAAAGACCTTGTGAGCATGCAACAGTAAGGTTCGCGCAGAAATATTGTTTCATACCGGGTGGTTGATCACGGCAGAGTAAAACGCAGTTTAGATAGAAGCCACGAACAGTCAATCAAAGTTATAATTTAAAAGGTTGTATAAAAACTTAGCACTTATAATTTGACATCGATGCTGGAGGGCTGAAACACTAAAATGATTTAACATAAGTGATTAATCAGAGGCTCTGCGCTATTTTAATGAAAAGTTCGCCACTCGTTGATTGATGTATAATGTTCTGATCCAGAATCTGAACAGATAGATATGTGAATAGATTATTAATGGTTTCAAAGCAATATGTGGTATTCAATAGCTCAATTCCGTAGAAATGATTCATTACTGTGATTAACAACGGATAAGCTGTCCTTTTTTTCACTCGCTTAATTCAAAGATGACCATCTGTAGAAAATCGTTCTCGGACTCGTTTGAGGCACGTTATTTGAATATGGATCGTATGGAGACCTTATGCAAGAGTTAGTGATCCGCTAACCATTGTCATTTGATGTTGCAGATTAAATCTGTTACCACGAATTATAAAAAAACAAACTGCGCCTCTAAACATCTTTGCAGAGACTTTACAGGTTATATGCATCAATTTCTTGCTAATCTTTGTTAGTTGTGTACATATTAAAAGAGTGGGAAAATAAACATGATACTCTGTGATAATACCTTAGTAATATTGTTTATTTTGCAGGTGACAACTGCAAGAGATGTACGCAGCCCTCGGAATAAAAGTCTATATCCCTACCTTTACTACTCTCCACAACCCATGCCTCTCTTAATTTAGTATTAAAGTAATTTAACCATAGTTACCTGTATAATAGATATTTCAATATACGCAATTTCTTTTTATTAACTGATGTAGCATATTTTTAGTGCCTAATGTGTTTGGATATCAGTCCTGGCCCTACTAACTCGTAGGGTCGAAATACACGGATAACTGCTATTGGCAACAATAATGCTATCGGCGGGCTGTTTATCACGACAGACAACAGCTTCATGCAGAGCGAGCCGCCAGCAAAACATGAAACCAGCGATAGTTTGGAGCCGTTCGCGTACCGGCCCTAATTGTGAAATTTTCGTCGTTTTCTTTACTTCTAATTTTGCAAATGCTGACGCTTCACGGGCGCAAAGCTGTTGGGGGGGGAAGCGGAGGTATTGATTATATTGCGTCCTATTACACTACGCTACTAGGATTTGAGCGAATCTATGGAGTATCTATTTTTTTTGTGTTATGTTTAACATGGTTTTACTTATGTTGTTTCGATATTGCAGTTATAATGTAGAAGATACCACAATAACATTGTTTTATGAGTAAAACACATTCATAACAAAAAAAAATGCGACGAGAACCTTTAAAAAAATAAATACGTAACGGTATCTTATTTCAAGAGAAGTAAAAAGCTGTAAAATATAAAAATACGATCTATCAGCCTGCTTCAACTTAATACATAAGGTATGATGTGTATTAGATTCAATGAAAATATACTTCTTCGTGTTATGTCCGATTGTCCAGTTATAACTTTCAGACATCCTCATAGAAAAAATAGAATGAAATGGCAACTTAGGGAAATAACTAATGGTAGCAAATATCGTTTCGCCCCCAAAAATTGACTGAAAACGCGCATCCCGAAAGGTGAATCGGGTTTGTTCGGTATGAATCCTCATGGAATTTAACGGGAGCATTCGACTAAATTCTTCTTCAATATAAGAATAATATCGTAATAAAATTTAGGACGTGCATTAGAAGTTGTACGGTTTTAAATTATGTGAAATGAGAAATTTAAATCGCAGATAATGTAAAACCGTAGTACGTATCACCTCGGTATAAAACAATGGATAAATAAAACGACTTAATTGGTAAACAGGTTACCCTATTGCACATTATATCGCATGGGACTCATTAACAGTTTGTTATAAATAAAGACAGTCTAGTTCATATGCCATATGATGTCACGCTTTGCAGCGCTTTCTTGAAGCGGTCGCCATTTTTTGCAGCGAAAAATTTATATGCTAGATTGCAGCGCTGCCAATAAAGCATAACCAAGCTTCTAGCCTAAATATTCAAGCAAATGATATCTATTTCAAAACAATAATGTTCAATATACTAAAATGGTATTTAAATCAGTGAATCAACTAATAAAATAAAATAATATTTTACATCACTGGATACACTGTATTGTATATTTAACAACGAATACAGAAGGTTGGAAATATATTAAAAAGGAATTCTAAGTTAATAAGGTGGGTGAGGTGGTACACGCTATTATGTAAACATATAAACAAAACATCAACACTAACACTAATGTCTATTACTTCTTATCCACTAGCGCCCTCAAATATTATTTCTCTCCTGCTGGACAGTCAATACCTGGGACATTATTTCATTGTTGTGGATAACGGAATTGAATAAAATAAACCTTAGTAGCAGTGACTCTTGATTGATATTTCGTAGTTCTGCTCTGTATGTCTGCAGACTTCCCTGTACTTTTTTTAATGGTTACTTACTAGCGCTAATGCAAACGCCATTATTACAATATAATTGTTTTAAACTAGCACAACTGAATAACACAATTATCAACCACTTATCATACACTAATTATAAAATGCTGTGCTTTCAAAAAAAATGTTAAACAACTACAGCACTGCGGCACGGCGCTTAGCTGAACGAGGAAGTGGTTTTAGAGGCGCTCGACTGTCGGTTACTATAAAATTTCTGTCCTTTCCGACCAAGATTTACAACAGTTCTCGAGCACATAAAGTGTTTGCAAAAATTTTTGCTTCCGTTTCCACTTATGAATATCTTAAAACTAGCAGAGATTCAATCTTCCCGCTACGCACCCGTTTCGGGAAAATAACGAGACTACTTAGACCATTTAACCTTCCTCTGTTCCCACTATTCTCGCGTTGCAACTACTTTTAGTAGTAAGTAAGAAATTCGTGAAACTCCCCTTTCACGGCATATCGAAAGGCGTGGGTAAGGTTTTGAAGAGTCAAGACATGAACGTATGCTTCGGTTCGCGCAACACACTTAAAAATCTTCTCGGTAATCCTAAAGATAAACCGAAAATGGGAGAAAGGTCGGGTATTTATAAAATTGAATGTAGTCACTGTAATAAAGCCTATATTAGTTAAACAAAAAGAGCGATAGAAACTAGATTCAAAGAACATATACGAAATTATCGCTACGGCAGATTGGACGCGTCGAGTGTAGCACAAAATATAAATGACCGGGCATAGTATTAAATTAGAAGACTTAAAATTGATTAACAACGTAACGTCGCCGCGAGAATTAGATGCGTACGAGACAGTTTACATAAAAAGTAATAAAAATCTGATGAACCGAGAAAACGGACCGTTGTCGTACTCTGTCCTTTTTGACCTTTTGCAGTAGGCTGGCACTCGTTTATATTTTGGGTCATAAAAGAGATCTTCCCGTCCATCTGGCCGTGTTTTTCGCATGTCGTAGTTTAAGACGTGTAGAGGGTAGAATTAGGCACTTGCAATATACAATATTTCTTCTCGGAAAAAGGGATAGTTCATGCATGTTATTTTTCGCACGTCGTAGCTTCAAGGCGTGCAGGGGGTAGAAATAGGCACTTGTAAAGAATATCTGTTCTAAGAAGTAGGGATAGTACATGCATGTTTAGTTTTAGAAAAGGTTTTTTCTCACTTCATTCGGTCGCCGGTTGATGATGAGGACCATTCGTGTCCTCGAAACGGCCGTCCCGGACTATTTATTATATTACCATATAATTAATTAAACTTGTGTGATGCGGAGGGTGCCGATACTTATGTGTTGTTTAAAATACATATACATATATATCTGCACACAACATAACACCCGATCCTGGTCGCGCCCCCAAAAGTCGCAACTTCTAGTTACGATTTTTAATTTATAGAAGTAAACTGTGACGTCTTTGAGAACTGTTCCAATGTAACGGGTTATTTGGGTATCACGAAGCGCATTGCGCGCGACAACAAAGTACCGTTATTAAAATCCAGTGTTACCTCCACCAATCACACTGAAGTCACTGAATCGCATACAGATATTATTCGGCCAGCTCATCGGTGTTTGGCACCAACGATGTATGTGAGGCCAATGTTTAAATAATAGAAACGTCTAACGTAGATCGGTTCAAATTAGAATAGTTAAATATGTTTAAAATAAACGGTCTGGGCGTGTTCGCCGTTTTTTTACTTCATGTGCTCGACACAGAATGTATTATGTGGCATCTGGACCCCAACACTCACAAATGTTTAAAAGAGGAATTACAACAAAATGTTCCAGTTACAGGAGAATACGAGATATCCGAAGCAGTCAATCAAAAAGTAGATTATGTGGTAAATGTCAAAAACAAATTATTTTAACGTGTGTGTAGATATTAAATTCTACTGTTGTAGGTGAAAGATTCAAAAGGCCATGTGTTATCCCAAAAGGAAGACATATCGAAAGGAAAGTTTTCATTTGTTACCGAGACATACGATAGTTACGAAATATGCTTTATATCTCGTGTAACACAAGGTAAATGATTGTGCGACTTAGCATTTGGTATTATACATTTTTTTATAACTAGTATTGAACATAAATACTTGTTTAATATTGAAGAAATGGTTAATTGTTATTAGGTCGTGGTGTAGCTCAAGAAGTATCTCTTATCACAAAACATGGTGTCGAAGCGAAACAATATGAAGGGGTACGTAACCAAGATATATATGTTTTTGTAGATGTCACATAATTATTGCAGATTCAAGAAGCGGCAAAGTTAAAACCCATTGAAGTAGAACTCAGAAGATTAGAAGATCTGTCAAACGATATTGTGCACGATTTCTCAGTTATGAGAAGAAGAGAGGAAGAAATGAGGGACACGAATGGTAAAACTATACTAAAAAGAAATGCAGTCTGTTTAAATTTCTTATTTTAGAATCAACGAACACCAGAGTATTGTACTTCTCTATCTTCTCAATGTGCTGCCTGTTGGGGCTTGCAACATGGCAAGTATTGTACCTTAGAAGATATTTCAAAGCAAAAAAATTAATTGAATAAAGCTAGTTTAAGTTTCTTCCACAAATGTTCATATATAGAATATCGTTTCATTTAGGCTGTTTTAATCTGTTATTTTATTTTAGTCAACATCTCACAGTCAAATTTATAAAAACTATAAATTATTGTAATTTCATAAATACATTTTTGTATATAAATAGCTTAGTTTGCATTTCTGTTACTAATTTATGTGAGATCTTGCCCATTATTGGAGATAGATTGAATTTTGTGTTTGTCATGAACATAAAAAGAAAATGAACCTATTGCAAAAAAAATGATAGAAATTCATTTTCTTCTTTTTCCCTCTAGCACCTTTATTTGACCTTGCAAAGAAAAACTAATAACACAGTATCAAGGGCACTTTCGATCTTCTACCTAAAAGTATATTCGAAATATTTTTAGATATTGACAAAGTCAGAAGACTCTATTTTCTGGTTTCAATCATGTTACGCACAAAGAATTGCGAGTAATCGGTAATAATTAATAATTTTACATCGTACACGATTTGTTATTAGCACGGTTCATTAAATATGCGCTGAATAGAAATTAAACAAATTGATAGAAATACCCTCCTTCAGCAGCAGTTACAGGCGACGCATCGTCGAACGATTGATTGTCAAACTTGTTCAAGAATTCTGGGAACTCGAACTACTTTATATTCGTTCGCGCAGATCTTTTAAGGTAAGAATCGGTTTAGAGTAAACAAGATTCCTTAGGTGGTTCCATAAAAAAAATCTAACGGATTGCAGTTAGGAAAGCGAGGTAGCCATGCAATTGGCCCACCTATGCCAATACAACGATTGGAAAATTATTATTTAAGTACTTCCTAGTAACGAGGCTGAAATGCGGTGAAGCACCGTCAAGCATGAATCATGTCACGGCGTGCTTGTCTTCATGTAAGGTTACCGAGAAATTCCTGTAATTTGACCCATTTAGTCTGTCTGGTAAAATTATTAATCCTATTAAATAATCGCCAACGAAGGAGAAACATCCCCACACTAACACAGAACTACGCCCTTGCTTCGCTGTAGGCACAATGCAGTTCGGGATCACTTTTCGGTTTCATATCTGATCGGACATAAACTCGTCGATTTTGCCCAAAAACCTCAAACTTTGACTCGTCATTCCAAAGCACGTGTTTCCAATTATCTAATGACCAATCTAGATGAGAACGGGCCTACTGTAGCCGTTTTGCTCTGTTGCCCCGACGTAATAAGGGTTTTCGAATGGCAATGCGTCCATGAAGGTCCGCTTGTTGAAGTCGACGTTTTACCGCACTCGCCGAAACTTGTTCTTCACGGCCGCGATTGACTTCGGCTGCTATTTGTGACGCTGTTAATTTTCTATTGCGTTTGCTTAATAATACAATTCTCAAATCTTCAACTTTTGTTGTTTTTCTAGGTGCTCAGGACGAACAGGATTTTCTATAGTTCCAGTTGTTCGATATCGCTTTATGATGTCATTTACTGTTGAACTTCTCATATTTATTTTTTCAGCAATTTGTCGCCCCGAATATCCTTCTTCAAACAGCGTAATAATGCGTGAACGTTTTTCTACACTGGTAGGCTTGCCACGTGCCATTTTGAAGTTAATTTTCTTAAAACTTTCGCGCAAAAACGACAGATGCACACCAACACACGTTTAACAGTAAAATGAAGCAAATTTATATCTTTACGCCTGTGATAAATAAACAAGGGTGATACTGCGGTATATTTCCTAAATGTATTGTTCGTTAATAATCCCCAAACGACCCGTTTCAAAAGATCGGTACTTCCGAGAAATTCTTGGAATGATAATAAAAGGGACTTTATTGTGGTTGTCGCAATATTTCTACTCTACATAATAATTTATGGCTTTAATCCCTTAGAAAAGAGTGTATGCTTAATATTTTCTCTAATTTTATGTATTAATAATTGTATACAGTGTGATATAATAGATTTTTATTGTATGACCGAACTTCACTGAACGGCAGTGTATATATTTTTTTTAATTCCATTAGAACAATAGGTGTTCCGACAAACGGAATCGGTTCGGAACTGTGTGGAGTATGCGTAAAGGAAATTGGCGTTCCAACAACCCTAGAACTAGTTTCGAATCAATTCCAAGATCGTTTCAATGAACACAGAATTATGTCTGAACCAATTCAAAACAAGAGTGCCTGGTTCTGAGTAAGAACTGACACAACTACTACTTTCTAAACGCATACGTTTAGAACGGTGAAAGGCTTTTTTTTTATTTGAACGATCTTAAAGCAACGTGATTTTAAAGCTCCATAGGACTTGTATACGCAGCAACAACGGTCAATCCAGAACATTTACTGGCATTCATATTGGGACATTGACAAATAGACAGACGACATTGAATGTAGTTTGTCATTGGCAAACAATAAAAATCAGATCAAAACTAAGAAAAAAATCCTTGGATAAACGCAGATGAAACGACAAGCATTAAAGGAAGGTCTGTTGTTAATGTAATAGTTGGTACATACATTGCACCTAGAAAATTCTTGTATATCATTTTTAGTAGCCACAAAAATTAAATTACGTGTTACTGCGCCACATTACGAACAGTGTAAAATGTAACTGGTGACGATTGCTGAAAAGTTGAGTTTAAGAAATGTTTTCCTAATATGGAACATTTAACATGATAAAAACATCCCGATTAATAATATTATACCTTAAATTTGTCTACGCTACCATATACCCAATCGACCCTTGACCGACCAACACGCGCCAACGAACTGTACCGAACGTTGCCTCTCTGCTGAAAAGCGTGGAGTACAAATGTATAATAGAGGTCCGGAAAAACATCACTTCAGTAACAAAGCAAATACTATTTATTGCGTACCAAATATTTAAATATATATACAGCGAATTACTAATATAGTTAATATTTTTTTATGTAAATATATTTTTCGTTATTAACAATATTTAATATATAATGATCTGAAAATTATAAAATGTAGTTGATATATAATACATTAACATTAAAGAATTTTTAAAACTAAGAAAATTAACATTTCATACACAATTTTTATATTTTTACTTTCAAATTAAATTATCCAGATGTATCTACACAGATATCTAGAACAACTGACAAAATATTGCCGATTGATTCAAATAAGGTAAAATATATCAAACTGCATATGAAAATTGCAATGCAAATAATAAATCCCATATAGAACTAAAATTAAAAAAAAAAGAAACCTTCAGAAATATGACGCGTGCACTTCAAGATTAAGTACAATAGTTAGTTCATATTTCCGAAAAAGAAAAAAAAAAACCAAACTGAGTTAGTTAAGACGCAAAAAAGATGCTGATGGTTGTAGAATATGAATTGAGAACATTGCTTTCGTTACTCGGTATTACCTCATTTAACACTGTGTATTTAAAAATGTTTCTAAAGTTATGCAACTTAAAACAAAATTAAATGATGTATGAAATACTAGGTATTATTTTGGTAAAATTTTGTAGTAAATTACTGTTTTACCTAATAAATGGCCACAAAAGCAAAAATAGAAGCGTTTGTTATCTTAGAAATATAATATGTGATTATTTTATATAAAAATTATATGTAAATGTAAAAAAATGAAATTAAATTAGCGACAAAATTCAGGGATAGAAATAAAAGTAAACGAAGCATAAGATACTTTACAATAGGTGAATAATAAAATACCTGTGAACCATAAGTAGCTAGTGGTATAAAATTAAAGTATGGGTTACGGGTTTTCTTATAAATTTAATTCATGTTCGTTACTCTATAGGCAATGAATTGCATTCCTATAAAAATTATATTAACGAACTCTCAGGATATGAAATAACGAGATTATATTACTTTAATAAAGCAACATTCTAAATATTTAATACATGTTAATACTAAGAATGAAGAATATGTAAGCAGTATGAATATATTATATATTTAAATGTCTATTTATACGTTTTTGCCCCATATCTTTAATGCAGTCAAAGCTTTATTGAACATTTGGCACCATTCGATTCTTTCTTCTTTTGTATCTGCCGATAGTAAATGCCTAAAAAAAGAAATAATTCAAAGTAAGTCATAAGGTTATATAGAAAATTTGCTATATTTTGTAAAGTGTTAGAATGTATAAAAAATAAAAAAGATGGCAATGACACTGTAACAAATTTCAGCGCTACAAATAGACGTGAATACGTCGCTTCCGGAATTCTTAAAAGTAGGAAGAATTCGCAAACAATTTTATAGAAGAGAAGTTTTAAACATTTTAAATGGAAGGTAACCAATCTTATTACGTATTCTCAAACTGCAAAAAATCGATAAGTAAACCTTTGGACGAATTGAATACATCGCTTCGTGAAGGTAGGCGGTGACCATCGATGAAAAAATTGATATGGTTATTGTACACATCGTCTGTAATGCCAATAATAGAGAAGCGTGTGCGCTCAATCAAACTACGTACCCAGAAAGGACACATCCACATTCTCGTACTTTAACAAGGCTCGTACGTAATTTACAAAGAAATAGCTGCTTTAATGTTCAGGTAGGAAGAAGAAATAGACGTGCCGCGAATGAAGATATTTTAGCATTGGCGTATTTTAGAAATGCAATACGTTAAGCAGTGGCTGATTTAGAAACAAGTCAACGTAATATATCTTCTATACTAAAAAAATATAAAATAACTTCGTATAAAATTAAATTAGTACAAGGTCCAAGAGCTGGTGATCTTGATAGGAGGGCAGAATTTTGTAATTGGCTTAACAATAGTCAAAATTTATTAAATTTAATTTTTTGGATGAATCTAATTCTAATAACGGAATGTCCAATAGAGAAAAGGATCATTTCTGGAAAACGGAGAATACACTTCAATTTCGTGAACGCAGATTCCAACTCAGATTTTCCATTAGTGTATGGCTTGGCGTTTTGGGGAGTACTATAGTAGGTCCCTATTTTTTATCGAAGATCGCCTAATATGAAACGAAATGCTGATTTTCTTTTGAGAGAATTCGAAGATTATTTGAATAATATGCCCCTAAAAATACGTCGCGTGCAAGATCCTCCGATTTCTCTATTTTTGATTTTCTGTGTGGGGTTTTCTGAAACAAAGAGTTTATGGGACTTCCCCTCAAGATCTAGACGATCTTAAACATTTAAAAATCGTATTCGTAGCGCCTGCGACCAAATAACAAATGCCAAATACAATTGCAAAAAGCTGGAAGAAACTTAATACGCAGATCTCAAAAATGTTTTACAAACAACGGAGGTCACGCTAAACAAATGCTGTGACTATTATATATATGTTAATGTTACTTTGTTAATAGTTTAGTTAAACAAGCGTTTAATAAACATATGATGCAAACAATGACAGAAATCTTGGTTTATGTTAATTAAAATGATTATTGATACATGTTAGAATTAGATCTCTCCAATTTCCTCTTTTTCAGCGCTGGTTGATTTTCAACTAATTTAAAACGTTACGATTTTGAAAAAAAACGAAAAAAAACAACTAAGAAATTAACGTTTAGCTTACAAAATACAGTGATAAAAACATGATATTTTTA
Source organism: Marronus borbonicus (assembly GCA_902655005.2). Taxonomy (NCBI): domain Eukaryota; kingdom Metazoa; phylum Arthropoda; class Insecta; order Coleoptera; family Scarabaeidae; genus Marronus; species Marronus borbonicus. Next base: position 6,639,486 of record LR737384.1, on the reverse strand, counting down.
GAAATGGGATGTGCAATTTTGTTATTACATGCGTGGGTTTTATTTTTAATTTTGCGAGGGCGTGACCAATGAAACGTCATGTGTCCCAATTAATTTCAATATTTATTGAACTTAATTTCAAAGTTTCATGAAGGTACGGTAAATGATTTAGCCACAGGAAGTTTTCGAAGAACGAAACTGTGCACGTCTCGTCGGGATGGTTTTTGTTTTTCATAATTTTAATTCCAGCGTGGACGCATTAGTCTCAGTGACGTTCCCAGAACAGGACCATCAAAGACACCAGTCAAAAAAAATGCATTGCTACTGTGAGATTGAGACATCTTTAGGCACTTCAAAGACCTCAATCATTTCATCAACCGACGAAAAAACTAGTTTCTCGTCGGCTTCTACATGTTTTAACTAAAGAACAAAAAGCGACTCGAAAAACTTTGAGCCAGTTCTACAACGGAAGCTCAAACAACGAGTGATGATAAATCGTGGATTTATTCCCATAAATCCAGATACCAAACGTCAATTCAAAATGACGAGAAACCACTAAAAGTTATCCTTTCCCGGAGTGTGTCGAAGAAATATAATTTCAGATCATATTGCTACAATTTCTTTAAAAAATCAAAGATGTTTGCCAGAAGTGATATCTGTGTTCCAAGAACTCATAACGACGAATCATCCTCCAACGCGATAATGCGAGTTCACATAGAGCAAAACATCGAGTTATTGAATCCGTATAATTCTGACTCAAGTTCGAGCGAAATTTTTGCGTTCCGTAGAATCAAGAATGGGATATGTGGTCAAAGGTTTCAGTTGCCGGAAGAACCAACCTTTACCACACTTACCAACCTTGATTGTTCCAAGATGACTGGTATAGCTACGTTAACAATTGGCTTAAAAGAATGAAAAAGTGTATGAATCTTGCTAGCGAATACTTTGAAAAACAATAAAGCATTTTAAAATCGATTTACTGTTTGCTGGTATAGCTTCATGCAAAAGTAAAAACAACCCTCGCATTAATCAACTGCAAAATCACGAGGAACCATATGTACTTGAGTTAGAATCAGCTTGCATAAAACTGTCTTACCTTATTATTGTTTTATTACTTTTACAAATGAGAGTTAAGGATTCCTTATCATCAGGCAGGGCCTCCCTTTCAGTTTCAATCAAGAATGTATTCAATCGGGCACAAATATCCCGACTTACTGGACCGACCTCTCTTGTTATTGCAGATTTTAAATTAATAGACTCAGTTGGTGGCTAAAATATTGTTTTTTTAGAAAAGTTGTTTTAGTTGTGAGAATTAATAGAAACCTTCTTTTTTTCATCATCTGGGTACTTCCAGTAACATAACGTATGGCCTTTAAGCATATACCATCGCCGATGCCATGCTCCAAAACCGGAAATATCTTCAAACACCGTTAAAAATCCTTTATGTTCTAATGACACGTTTAAATCGCAGGAAATTTTCATATCGACCCTTCCTTCTAAAGGACTCATGGATGGTGCCTGTCAAGATAACAAGGATTAGTTTGAAGAATTATAATAAAACCGCTATTAATATATTGCTGTAATTTCTACTGCTTACACTGATATTTTTAAGTACCTTATTCAGTGACCAATGGGTCTTGCTAATTGATTGGATAGAAAATATAACATAACCCATTAGAGCAAACGACGATGATCGCACAACTTGCGGCCCAGCTGGAGATTCTTTTGGAGGAAGCACCATACGTGACTCCTGCTTAACTTTTTTTGGCGTCGATTTATTATTGCCTTTCTTATTAATATGATATTTAACTTCATGAGGCAAAATTTCTTCCTGAGCTTGCAAACAATACACCTCAAATGTAAGCGTGAAATCGCTGTAAATACCGTTTAGTTTAACAGTTCCCGGTACACATAAGTCAAGATCAGGGTTTTTACTCGAAGAAGCAACAGTTGACGTAAGTTGAGTTGAAACTACTTGTTCGCCACATTTTACTAAGCATACTACATGATGTCCTTTTCCACCAGCTAAAACATAAACGATATAAAATATTATAAACGCTAAACGGTATTACAAGTAATTACCAGCAGCCAAGGCCCGGACATATTCCTTTTTCATTGGCAAGACTATATTGCTTATTATTAGACTGCCTTTTTCTAACGGAATGTTTTGCGCATGTTGTCCTTGAGGCCTTAAGGTGCCTTCAACTTTTAAACGTTGGATTTCATGTAAGCAAGCTTGTCTTCGATGCACTAAAAATGAAAATTTGTAGAGCTAAATACTAGAGAGAAATGAAACCTAGGTTTACTTGTGTAATACAGAGAAGCAATGAATAAATTAAGACAAAACGTAGCGTCTTTTTTTTTAGATTAAGATATGTACCGATTACTCGTACTCGTGGGACACGTAAGTTTGCAGTGAACTGTCACACTGCTCATGAAGATCCTTTAGCTTAGTATTTAGTCGCAATGAGCGACAACAAGCGTATTCTAGCAGTAGGTGCTAGTTTAATTATTTTGCATTCTTTGCTTGCAAAGAAACATCGTATAGAAGTGCAAGTAGATACAAATCCATGGATTTAATAATGGATGTAATAGACTTGTACTTTTCGTAGTGTTTGGCAAATATGTTACTAACAAATAAAACATATAGGAACAAATTAAACGAAGCCTACATATATTTTATAATACTTACTTGCTAACAATAGTAATTTTTCAGCTTCAACTTGTTCTGTGCTTCCCATAAATTCTAACGTTGAATTACAAAGGTTTAAAGCTTGACTAGTTTGTGCAATTACCATTTGCTGCTTGTTGATCTATGAACAAAAAAAAATAATTTAGGGAAACAACTTATTCTAATGATCGAATCAAGACTGTTATCCTAACTGTGCAGAAGAGTGATTATCATTAGCAATGATAATCACTCTTCATCTCCGAGTAGATCAACATATCTCCCTAATTTGCCTGGAAGGTAATCCATGCTATTGTAGGAATACGCATATCTACGCAAGCGCCTAACTTTCTTACACTCAAATTCATTATTTGCACATTTTCACACTGCTGTGATGGCGTCCTATGCTAATTAATTTACCTCTTCCATCAATTCTTGAATTTTGTTCGCTACTATTTCATTTTCAGTACTTGTATTATCTTCTTCTAACTGTTCATCAATCAATGGCTGATGACTAATTTGACGGATGGGAGTCTTCACCTAAACAATAATTTAGAGGAATAACAATGTAATTGATACTAATACTTGGTGTCTGATTACCGGTGTTTGCTGCCTTCGATAAAAACTAACTGTGTGAGTTAATGGTAATACATTATCTCCATCAATTACGTACGTAGGCAAATCTGACGACTTTCGTGGGGAAGAAACCACTTTCGTAGGAGTTTTGTAGGGCGAGATATTTTGATTAAAATTCGGCGAGGCTTTATAATGAAATGAATTGGATGGCCTAGATATTTGTTTCTCACTTTCCTAGAAAAAAGTTATTTTATCGTTTTGGAAATAAAGGATTTTTCAATAGGAACGATATGATTTTAAAATGAGTTGGCAACCATGCATAAAACGTTGTAACTCTCACTAACTGTTATTTGCGTTTGTTGTACTCTAACTCTCACAATTCATCATGGTCAAATACAAGTCCCAAGAACGTTTGGTTATTTTCCATCCAAAAATGTTCAAAAATAAAAATAGATGTTCTTCTGTGCACTTCGTGAAAATTATGATCCATATCGTCCTTTTGCGCTTGTTATTGTCGAATCGTTGAAAAAGAAATTGAAGAGGATTTTACCCTTCACAATGTGAGTCAAAATATATTGCTGCTTGGGAATATTGCTGCTTTAAGATATAGTGCTGCAGAGGATCCAAATAAATGGATTCCTCATCGTACTCCAGAATTTCGACCTGGGTATATTTTACAAAAAGACACTGGACTATCGCAAGCGCCGTGAGTTTGCTGCTTGGGTTTTAGCTTGAAATGGATCATAATTTTGAGCAAATAATTATCTATTGAGATGAAGCTCACTTTTAGTTAAGTGGATACGTTAAACAAAATTATCGTTTTTAGTGTATAAACAATCCACAAGAGATTCACGAGAAGCCCTTGCATTCGCAAAAGGTTATTATACGGTGTGGTTTATGGCATGATAGCATCATCGGACCATATTTTTTCCAGAATGAGGTAGGAGATGCATTTACAGTAACTGGTGAACAGTGCTGAGTGATATTAATAGATTTTCTGTAGTAAAATTTAGAACAAATCGATTTGGAGGCTATGTAGTTCTAACATAACGGTGACACACGTCATGCTACTAATGCCACTAGCGACATTTGATAAAAGGATAATTTTAAAAAATACAGGTGTTAGTTGGCCTTCAAGAAGTTATGATTTAATTACTTTAGGTTACCTTTTGCGGGGTTGGACAACGATGTGTTGTTCAACACATAATATAATATACAGTGCTTAAAAATAATATAAAAGATACGGTTGTATCTAAAATAGTTTTTTATGTTATTTCACTGTAAAATCATATCGTACTTACTGGAAAAATCTATTGAATCGACTTACTTTTGGAGATGTCTTTCCTAATTTTGGTGGCGTAGGTCCATTACTATAATCGTAATTTTCGTCAGCTATGGCTTCATCCAAGTAATCATCCATATCGTCCAGTATATCAGATACGTCACTTGCAGTACTTTCCTCTTCTATGATAGGCTATTGTAATCGGAACATATGTTAATGTCTAATTACATACTATTAATGTCGAATTAACATTACCCTTTTCTGCGGCGTTTGTCCTTTACAGACAGCTTGAAGAATATCACGGCCAAAACTTGTATTTACGTCTCCTTCTGAAGAGCAGAAGCTTTCTTCTCCACTGAATAAAAACAATATAAAAAAATGAAAAAAAAAAGAAAAATATATAAGTAACGCTAACAAATGTTAAAAACTGGTAGATTTTGTTGGAAAAACAATTGATTATTTGTATTAATATAAAAAATAAATAAAGTTTATAAAAGGGCAAATAATAATGTCGTAAAGGTAATATTAAAATTAGAAAAAAAGATACCAATAAGACATAGTTCCTATTTTAATAAACTTTATTTAAAATAAAATGCATCCTTGGTCTTTACATATTTACAGAAATTTATTTAGTACAATATATTACATATTTTTTACAAGATGAACGACATTTTATTTTCGCGTTTATTTCGTTTTTGTTGCTAACTCTTTTCATTAGAAGTCGCTTTTTTAATAATGATAATATTATCAATTCTTTTTAAAAATTTCATAATTCAGGTCGTCCAAGATATGTCTTGGACGACCTGAGTTATGAAATTTTTTGTACAACTATCCCTGGGACCCTTTGTAAGTCAATAGTGTTTCGGTGCTAGAATCGTATATTAATATGTTTTGTGTATGTCGAATCTGTATGTGATATGCCTTGGACGGTCCCGGATATGAAGTTTTTTGTGTAAGGGTTTTAGGTAAACTATCCCTTGGAGCTTTCGCAAGGCAACTGTATTTTAGTGGTAGGACGACATATGAATGCGAATTTTATATGTCGCATCTGTGTTTGATAACATTTGAACTTCGGTCGATATTATTTTTTTTACTTCTCCAATTTGCTGCTATACTACGGCCGCCACTGGACGTTCGGGTATCATCGAGAAAACTGACTGCTATCTTTGGCTGCTCTTTTTACACCAGTATTATATGTATGTTTGATTTTTTATTTAGAATTTAGACAATTTTCCTAATCTTAATGCAAAGTAAGAATGAAGTTGTAATGTTATAGTTTGCACATAACGAATTAAAGCAGCCGTTTACATAGATGCAGAATTAGGAACTTTCAACCCGTTAAACTTTAACACTACCGCGACACTGCATCAATACTTTCTACATTTATTTCTGAATTTGTATGTCATGATTACTGCAGAAATTACAAAAAAAAAACATACCATATAACGTTTCTGCGCAATTCCGTGCATTACGAAGGGAATTATTATCAACATATTAACTTTAGTTGAGTTGCAAAGCAAATCATTGGTGCCAGTTATGCACTAATTCTTATGCTACTTTCGCAGTATTTTATGTAAACGCAACCTTTCATGAGGTAACATAGTTATAAAGAAAAGCCGAGAAAAAATTATGGGAAACAATACCCGACTTTATAGATCCAATATTGAAATGCTGGCATGTAATTTAAAATAAATTGACAAACATTCTAGTAACCCAAGAAGAAGTAATACTGTTGTAATCATTAATATACGTTTACATGCTTAAACAATTTCTGTGCAGGTTCTGTTCAAATGCAATGAAATCCTTGCATTTGGACGTGATCGCGAAGCTGCGAATAAGAAAAGTTTGATTTGAATAAAATCTGATGAGTTAGATATATCGCATACGATAGCGTCATTGCAGATGAGAAAAGTTTTACTAAACTGTAACTTATAAAACTGTCGATCGATAAATCGAATACAATAATTGTACATATAACACACACGTGTTATTTTCTAACGCATTCACTTTGTCAGATCATATCCTTGAGTTACTCGAATTTATAATCACATTAGGAATTAATGTTATGCATAATGGTATTTCCTACTGTTGTTACTGCTTAATTTTTAGGCAAGACATAGCAAAAAAAGTATCCAGTCTATAGCGCTAGTACTAGTATCGCACCTGTTATCGCAAGATGTCGATTTTGCTTGCTCCGTCTCCGTCTCGTTGGCCGTTTCAATATCTGATAAAGAAGGATATAATCTCCCATCCTTAGGTTCAGTGACTTTAACCCGTTTAATATCCCCTAACACCGCTGCAACTTGAGGACTGTCATTCTTTTCTAAAATCATTCATATTTCATTAAAATTTGCGATAAAAGTGTATCTACACATTAACCTACTTGTTCTTTTTTCTCCGCTACGCCTCTCGGGAGTAGTTGGATTTTTGATCTCAGCATTATTCGGAACTTTTGCAGGTGTTTTTTGTTCTTGATCAACCTGATCTTTGTTAGAATTCGATACCTGTGCTACCTAATGAAGAACATAATGCATTCAATTCAAGTTCATTTAAATAAAACTATTACTTACATCTTTATTCCGATTAAACCTATTCAAAAGAATATCCATATCCTTTTGCCTTTGTTCCTTGATGTTATTATTAATCTGTTCTTCGCTAATTGTATTTTTATTATTAATTAAAGCTGCAATTTTACTTGCTATTCCGCTATTTTCATTAGCTTCATTGAATTCTTTATTACTTTTTGTATTTTGATTTACTCGTAGGTTCGTCAACTTTTCGGGTGATTCTTTGCGTAGAATATTTTTTGTATTCCATTTAGTTTGTTTTGATGGTGTGACTGGAGTTTGTGCGACGTTAGCTTTATTTTCTTTATTTGATATAGGAATAGGCATTGCGAATGCTGCCTTTGGAATTAAAGCCACACCTTTATTTCTCTCAAATAGAGCTTTTCTTTCCGCTAAAGACATCATAGCCGGGTCACTGTTTAATTTACTCGGACTTGACTCAAACATAGCGGTTTTACTTGCGATAGATGATTGCACATTCTTTTTTGGAGAACGCGGTGTCATTTTATTTTCCTCTTTCTTAACTTCGACGGGAGAAAATTTCTTTGTAATGCATGCAGGCTTTTGTATTTTTTCATTTGCTTTTTCCTCCGTTTTTTCTTCTTTAATAACCATCTCTTTAGATTTCAAAGTAGTGGGAAATGATTCTTTGGTCTCTGTGTTTTGATTTTTTCCAATATCAGTATTGTAATTGAAAATTAACCGTGAATTTGATGTCGTACGTGTAAAACCTTGCGATTCCTGTAGGATAATATATGTTGATTAATGTTTTACAAATTTTCTGTCATTCTTCTAAATAATGATAACAAGAACTATGGGGTAGCATGATAAACAACGCAAAAGTAACGGCACACTCCGCACCACACAAGTTTAACAAATTAATTAATACGAGACAGCTGTTTCGAGGATATCTCGATCCTCATTTTCAACTGAACTCGAAATCTAACATGCCTGTTCTATCCCTACTCTCGACTACTATTACAGGGTGCGGCAATGAGCGATCCCCTGTCCCTTTTCATAGCCAACTTGTACATGAGTAAATTTGAAACTTGGATATAAAAAAAGGGCATCACATGTTTGGTGACATTTTTATAAATCAGTATATAACCGTATGTTTCAGTTCGTGTAATACACTTAAAAACCTCCTTGCCAATCCGAAAAATAAACCGGGCATGAAAAATGATATGTTGGTTAAACGAAAAGAGCGAGAGTAACCAGATTCAATGAGCACATCAAATCTTATAGATACGGTAGAATAGAATCGCCAAGTGTAACACAACATATAAACGAAACCGGGCATAATATTAAATTAGAAAACCTGAAATTGATTAAAAACGTAACTTCTTCGCGGGAATTATACACTTACGAAACTATTTACATAAAAAGCAACACAAATTCATTTCATAGACAGAATGCATCGGTGTCATACACAGTTCTGTTTGATTTATTAAGGTAGGGCATACACATGTTTTATGTTTCGTACTGCAATGACGAGAGGCCCTTTCGTCTATCTTTCCATATTTTTGCATGTTTTAGTTTTAGGATGAGTAAGCGACAATAGTAAGTATTTGTAAATATTTTTTCTCGAGTAGATTTTTTTCTCCATAATTCGACCATACGGTTGAAAGTAGGGATCAAAGCATCCTCAAAACAGCTATTCCGAACTAATTAATTAAACTTGTGTGGTGCGGAGTGTGCCGATACTCTGTGTTTGTCATTCTTTTAGTTGTAAAACAGTACAGTGGGGAAATAGAATATGAAAAGATTAACTTGCCACCAAAGCAGTAAGTAATTAAACGTAAAACAGTGTTAAAATATAAGAGAATTCATTTAATATTCTCATATTTTGGCCAATAGCGTTCCCCATTATCCCATTATAAACCAGTGTCCTATTTAAACGATAGCCGAAGTTACATTCCTTTTCGACCAAATTTAATGTCGTCCAAATTTAACAGTAAATGACAGTAAATATAGTGTTTTTTTTTCTTGCCATAGCAAACTACACTGTTTTTTTTTACCATTTTTTTGAACATTTTTTAGAAAACTTGCAAGTGGTCCGGCATTTCCGATACGTTCAAATAAGAAATAAATATAAGGTACTGTGCATAAAGAGTTGTAATGTTTGTTGTTTAATTTCCAAACTCCATCATTAATGAGATGTTCTAAATACGTATGTAGAAACAGCAAATCCATTACCAAAGTTTTCAGGACTCCTTGATCCAACTTCCAAGTCTTTTCAGGGGTGCTAGGTACTGTGGCGGCATCGTTTTTTATTTTAAAAGGAGAAGGAATATCTTCTTTTGCAATTGTTACTTCTTTCTCTGATATCACAACATGGTTGTTGGAAGAAATATCTGCATCTTTTAAATCAGCTTCTAGAATCTATTATATACATATTAGAATTATGCTCTATCCAAAAAGACCGATACTTACTTTATTTATACTTGGCGGGGGAGGAGCTTGTGCTTTCCATTTTCTTGTAGGAGTTTTTGTATCATTTTTATTTGTTTTGACCTTAAATAATAGTTATTAGATAACAGTTGCAAAATACGACAATAAAAATGTATTTACATGATTAGTATCATCCTCCCATTGTTTAATATCCTGAGCTAAATCTGCAAGTTTGCTTAAGCCTCGTTTCGATGCAGGTTTTAGGTTTTTACTTGTAACTTTGTTTTCTGTCTCTGATGATAGAGTTGTTTCTTTTAAGAAATTTTCTTCTGTTCGATAGATTGGGGATGAAATATCTGCATCCTCACCACCTATTCAAAAAAAAAGTAAACTTAGATATTATATTTCCTTTGATGTATTATTACGAACCTGCATACAATCTACCTAATTTTTTTAATTTATGTTTTGCTTGTTCCCTTAATGCTGGCGTAACATTGTCTTGCATCCTATTTGGTTGACTTTCATTATCTGATGAATCACTTTCTTGTATTTCTACTTCGACTCTAACATTGTCTGAAGAAATAAGTTTAATTTCCATATTAAAATTCTCTTTTTGGATATTTAGTGTTTTCAATTGTGGTTTGGGCGAGGCAGGTAAGTTAGATGAGATTTTTGTAGATGAACTGTGTCGTATGAGTTTTTGTACTCTACCTTCTGAATTAACTTTTTTAGGTGAATCATGTATATTTTCTGTATTCTTTACTGGTGTATTTCCTTGATAATTACCCTTATTAGCTGACAAAGCTTCCGTTTGTTTTGCTAGCGATTTAAATCCTTTTGGCGGTGTTATTTGATGTGTTGGGTTTAACTGCTGTAACTTTTTCTGGCGTTCTCTTGCACGTTCCAAAATATGCTAGCAATTAATACATATTTATATATTAATTTGTTAACAAAAACATAAAATGTCATATACATACTTCTGTAAACGAAGAATCCATTTCGATCGGTTATTTAAGCGGAACAATACACAAGAACACTAAATGATTATATCCTCCACAATATTTGATTTGCTAAGGCGGTTAGATAAAGCAGTGTTAATCAGTAAACACTAAAGATTGCAGAACTCAAATCTAACCGAAACCGTTTCTCAAATAAATTTAAAATTTGATTTAAATAGCATGTATAGAGGGCGCACGACGACAACCAACTTTCAAAACGAATGTCAACCTTCAACGTTAAATTTCAAAATTAAAAGTATTGTAAAAATCTATATTCGCATCGCGCTACATTTTCTTTTACAAGCTATTATTTTAATGGTAAAATGGTAATTGAAAGCTAGTCTTGGGAATCCTGTGCTCATTCATAAATCGGCTATTCGTTAGGGATCTCATCATTGGTCTATAATCGACACCATCAGGATGTTCAACTGATTCGATAATAGCAACAAGAATGTGCACTGCAGCACAAATTGCACATGTTAGTAGAACGGACTCCAAAGCATTTAAAGCCATTGAAAAATATAATACTTCAAATTTCTCATATTTTCATGTACCAGGTTTAACACGAGTTTATGTCTATTTAATTTTTTTTTATCAAGATACCTTTTCAAGTACTTGTTAACATTCAAATATGTGATGTTTTTTTCCGTTTTTTTTAAATTGTAAGTATCCCCTGGTTATCTGCGCCTCTCGGGGAAGAAGGTAACTCGGAAAATCGGAAACTCGAATACGGATTTTTTTTATCAACGTTTATTTTACAAAACTATAAATTTTTGTTTGTTTCAACGTTTTGTACCGCTTCTGGGCTGCTATATCCCTCCAAGCTTTAGGAGCAAGACATCTGACGGATACGTTTCCGGTTGCTACTCTATGTAAAATAATGCAGCTTCTAAAGCTGCAGGATCCTGATGATGTGATATTTGAACGTTTGTTGGATGTCTTCATTTTCTTCTTTGTCGTCTTCGGGTGTTTCATCAGCTGCCACAACAAGGCTTATCATTCAATACTCTCATCTTTACCAACAAGCCATTCCCCAATTGCTTTTGCTGAAATATTTTCAAAGCCTCTTATTCGCATCATCAGTTTCTGCAAAATGATGCATTCCTCTTCGTCCCAATTTGTGTCGTCATATTCATCACCTTCATTTTCATCAACTGCGGCAATAATTTTCAACCACGATTTTTGTATTGTGGACAAGTGAACCTTATTCCATGCTACAGAAATCCAGTACACTACATCCTTCAAGTTTATTTTGCACACAGCACTTATGGGATCATTAGTTTCAGTAAGTTCGGTCGTAATATAGTTGTGACGTTAGACGGAAGAAATTTAATAATAATGTCCTTTACAAGCTGTCCTTCGTTTGGATGCGAAGGAGCATTATCAAGTAAGAGAACGGCATGGATAGGCAAGTCGTTTTTCTTGAGATAGTTCGTCACTCGAAAAATCAATTCTTGGACAAAAAAGCGCCCATGCAAGCGCTTTTTTGATTTTTGTAAAACTTTCGATGCTGTATCTTTTAATGCTCTCGTCTTTGCAAATTTTCCAATTAACATTTAAGGAAATTTGCGTCTTCCGGAAACATTACTGCATGCCATGCTCGTCACGCTTTCTTTACTACGTTTATATTCTGGTGCTGCAGGTTCTAAATTCGATGGTAAAGTTTTTGAAAGCGGCATTTGGTAGTTAAGCCCTCTCTTGCCGCAATTGTAAATTTAATCATGAGTATAACTTCGTAAATTCGTCCTTGTTCGGAATCCTAACTCAGTAGCAAACTACAGCGTTTTGGCTTGCAAAATTGGACTAGACAATGGGATACCTTTATTTCTCTATTGCGTAAAAATGAGTCTATTTTCACTGTATTGCGTTTCCAATCTCCTAGCCACTTTTCCTACATTATAGAGAGCGGCAACACCTTTTATGGATTCACCCTTATCAATTTTTTTAAGAGCTTTAAGTTTAGTATGCATATCTACAACAATCTATCTTTTTGACATGGCTAAGCCGGCCGACAAAACTATTTTAATTATTTTTCTAATAAAACGAAATGTTCAGTTTATAATATATTCTTGTAAATACGTTATTTTGTAAGAGCGAATTATGTCTGTAAGAAATCCGACCCTGTAAAAATTTACATAACGCGGGTAAATCAACACCGCATGATTCTTCCGTTCTCCACTTCTGAGAGCGCGCAACCTGTAACCGTTGTATTTTACATTTAGTAAGTTGTATACTTACGATAGTTGATACACCGGTGTAAATAGTAGGTTTTAGAAACAAAAATGGAAATCTCCGATGATAATTTACGCACTTTGGGCCAATATTTGCAACAAACACTTAATCCTGATGTTAATATACGAAAGCCAGGTTAGATACTTATAAATTTCGACGTTCGTCGCTAAAAATTAATGTGTGTACTTTAATTTCAGCTGAAAAGTTTTTAGAAGGGGTTGAAGTCAACCAAAATTATCCCATTTTGCTGTTGCATTTGGTCCACACACCCGATGTAGATATGACAATTCGAGTTGCTGGTGCCATAGCATTTAAGAATTATATTAAACGAAATTGGAGTGTGGTATTATTGTTATATAAATAGTTTTGCACGTAATACTTTGTATATTTTTTAGGGGGACGATCAAGTTGATAGGATTCATGCAAGCGATCGGGCAACTGTTAAAGAGCTAATTGTGAAATTAATGTTAAGCTCTCCCGAAGCAATACAGAAGCAGTTAAGTGATGCTATTAGTATTATTGGCAAGACTGATTTTCCTTTAAAATGGCCAGAACTTATAACACAGATGGTGGAACATTTTGCAACAGGTGAGTTTCTTACAATTATTGAATCGGGAAATATTAGTTTATCTTATAGGTGATTTTAATGTTATTAATGGAATTTTACGGACTGCACATTCTTTATTTAAGAAATATAGATATGAATTTAAATCGAATGAATTGTGGATTGAAATCAAATATGTATTGGAAAAAATTGCAAAACCTCTTACAGACCTTCTTGTTGTTAGTATATAAAGTTTTGTAATAATCTTTAAATATTTCAAATTTAATTTTTTAGGCAACAGTAGGATTAACAGAAATCTATGCCAATGATGCAAATGCTTTAAAAGTAATTTATAGTTCATTAGTTCTTATGGCAAAAGTATTTTATTCATTGAATTTCCAAGATTTACCAGAATTTTTTGAGGATAATATGAAAATTTGGATGACAAATTTTCTTGCATTATTAGAAACCGACGTGAAGATTTTAGATACAGCTGTAAGCAAATCTAACTTTATACCACTGATGCATGTTTTTATTACTGGTGCTAGATTTCAAGCTTTTGCAGACCTAGCTCCAGTATTAACCCTTCAACAAGTTTACTACTATTCTAAGGTGCATTTGTAACTTATTCTCATGCTAGGATGAAGAAGATGCAGGAGTTATTGAACAGCTAAAGTCCCAAGTGTGTGATAATATTGCACTTTATGTTCAAAAATATGATGAAGAATTTCAAGGTTATTTAGGTCAATTTCTGACGGTCGTGTGGACGTTGCTTGTTGAAACTGGTTTGCAACCAAAATACGATTTGGTAGTTATCAATGATGGTATTGTACTGACAAGTTGTTAACTTTGCTCTATTTTAGCTGGTTTCTAATGCTTTACAATTTTTATCGTCTATAGCTGATAGAAGCCATTCCAGAAGTTATTTTGAAGTTAGCGGTGTATTAAATAGTATTTGTGAGAAAGTAATAATACCAAATATGGAATTTAGGCGTAAGTCAATTTTTAAAGCTTTTGTACTCTACCGCTCATATGTTTAATCAAATCGCGTAAAATGCTATAAAACCTAGTTCAGTGGTGGCATTCGGCTAAGCGCCACGCTGCATCGCTGCAAAGTAGAATGCACCTGGACTTGCCAAAATAGGTCTATATGACGTCACACTTCAGCACTTTCCTAAAAAGGTAGCCATTTTTTCCAGCGAAAAATTGTATGCTACATTGCCGCGCTGTAATAAAGCGTAAACAAACTCCCAACCTAAATATTCAACAGTTTCAAGACAATGATTTTCAGCAAACTAAAATGATATTTAAATCAGCAAGTCAACTAATAAAATAAAACAAAATGTCACATCGCTGAATACGTATATTTAGCAACGAATACAAAAGGCTCAAAAAGGCTCGGGCTGCACTTTTTACTTGGTCAAGACGAATTCCACCTAGTTGTAATGTCTCGCTTGACTTTCAACACCGGAAGTTTTAGTTGTTTCTGTATTTCAATTAGCTTTTCTGATCATTAAGATAAAGAGGAAGATGATACTTAAGTAAATGGTGTTTCGCGGCTTTTTTTTTGTTTGCGCCGTTATCTGATACTATCGCAACAACTTTATTACTTATTCTCCACTCAACGGATATTTCTTAATTGATTTGCTATATACTCACCACTATGACTCTCCTTTAGTTGGCGAGTTGTTAAAATGAGTGCCTTTAATTCGTCGTCATAAATGTAATGGGCAGCTAAAGTTAAATGTGATTTGTTACTATCAGATGTCCAAATATTTGTAACCGCTGTAATTGAGGATACATGTTTCAGTGTCATCTTAACTTCATTGTTCATGTTCATTGTATACATTTGGTAAAAATGTTATACTTAACAATTTTGTGCTTGCTAAAGTGTACAAAGGCTGTAGCTTCTTAGTATATTTTCTAAAGCCGATGCTTTCTACAATGGAAAGTGGCTGATAGTAACACTTAGTTTTATTATACTTCGGTTGATTTATTCATCAACCGGATATTGCACTGAATGTTTTCGCTTCCAATTTGCTTTTGAGCTAGTTGTATTGCTGAAATATTTGAAATTTTTCTTGCATGATACATCTCGGTCCGCGAAAATATAATTAATTGTAAAACAATGCAAAAAAAACATGCTGAAAATTTATATTTTCATACTGGGAATATCAAATTTTAAATTGCAAACATCAAACGATAAAGAAAATGGTCAATTTACAATGTCGCTCTCTTGTTTATATACACTGTAAAGCATTTTCTTAATAAACATATTTTTATTATATCATTGCACCTGTGAAGAAGCTCAATCCATGACTGCAGTTTTCATTTCTTCGTCATCATCGAACCGCTGGTGTAAGGTCTGGACTGTAAGATGGATGATCCAGTTGTTTCCATCCAAAAGACTTGATTAAACCTTGTGTTGGTGCAGAAACATGCAACATACATAAATAATTGCAAGCAATAACATGCTTAATAAATATTGCAAACTGAAAAACCCGGAATTATTTTAAATTTATTACCGTATGGGACGGAGAAAGGGTGCCTAGAAGTGCGGATTTAAAGCCGTTATTCTTATTTTGTTTCTTAGTGTTGTCTGTGTTCATTTCAGTTCAAGTAGTTCTCGCTAACCGACATGTATATATTTTTGAATCGTTTCAAAACATGTGACCCCACTTGTTTTGTTTTAAATTTTTGTGCTACTCAATTTATGAGCGATAATGTACGTGGCAAAGTTATTTAATAACAAAAAACATTACTCAATAATTAGAAAATAAAACTATTTAATTATTATTGAATAAATCTAGATTGTTTTTATTTAGAATCGGATCAAGAATTATTTGAAGACAATCCGGAAGAATATACTCGTCGAGATATTGAAGGATCTGATGTCGACACAAGGAGGAGGGCTGCTTGTGATTTAGTCAATACTTTAAGTCAAAATTTTGAACAAACAATAATGGAAATCTTCGGCCAATATGTTCAGGTGCGCAATCGATGATGTTGTAAAATGATTTGCCCTAATTTACACTTTCTACATAGGTTATGTTACAAAAATATATTGAAAATCCTCAACAAAATTGGCGTAACAAAGATGCAGCCTTATATTTAGTTACGTCACTCGTTAGCAGAGGCTCAACACAAAGACATGGTGTAACTCAAGCTAGTCAATTGGTGTCAATACCACAATTTTGTCAACAACATATTTTACCTGAATTGGAAAGAGTTGATGGTTTGTATAACAGAATATTATTATAATTAAATCTTATTAGGCTATATATAACCGTGTTCCTCTCATTACAATAAAATGCATACTACAAAGTATGGCTTTAGAGACGTTAATTAAAGGGTTGACTCCAACTCTAGATTTAGGATATAACATAATTTTTTGACGTAATATGAGTTATTTGCAAAACAAAAAATACATATCTAGTACAGACGCTTACAAGGAATTGACAGCTTCAAAACGCACACTTCCAGTTATGAACGGCTACAACCTTCAAAAACTAAATCGTACACAAAATCGGGAGTTCCAGCAACTGAAATATATGTAATTCGTTTTAAAATATAGTATCGATTGTAACGATCCACATTAGGATGAACGTAATAAGGTGCATGTAATGAATGAGACATCAGAGTAGGAAGGATGTTAAAAGACACATAAGGTCTACATTTATGGGACAATGTTTTGCTAATAAATACATACAAATTTTGACTTCACCATTTGTGCATAAAAAAATGATATGCACGCTATCACGTGATCCAGGCATTACTTGGACATGTTATATATTAGTTTTGTATTTTCTTGTATGTTCACATTTTCTTGCAGTATTATGATTAGTCTGTTTATTGAAAATATATGTACTAACTCTAGTCATGAATATAAATATGTAATAACCAATGCAATGATGTACTTTTCTCTTCTTTATTGATTTTTAAATTTTTTTTTAGTTAACGATCTGCCTGTTTTAAAAGCCGATTCGATCAAATACATAATGACGTTTAGATCTATGCTGCCAAGAGAAATGGTAATGGGAACGTTGCCACAACTTGTTAGACATTTGACATCAGAAAGTGCAGTTATACATACTTACAGCGCATGTGCCATAGAAAAAATATTGGTGATGAGGGATAATAATAATATTGTAATGTATGTGTTTCAATAGAAAAAGGCTTCCCTAATAGACTTGTATGTTTGATTATTATTCGTTTTTGCAGTGTCGGTGCTAATGATTTGGCGCCCCTAGCAAGTGATCTCTTTACTAATTTATTCGCAACTTTGGACCGACCTGTTTCGGAAGAGAATGAATATGTAATGAAAGGTAATTTAAAGCTATGTCAATAATAACTAGCACAACTTTAAATTTTATCTGATAAAAAAGACGTAAATTTGTATTTATTTCAGCTGTCATGCGGAGTTTTTCAACTTTACAAGATAAAATTATACCATACTTAGGAGTTGCTCTTCCAAAATTAACAGAAAAACTGCAAGCAGTGTGTAAAAATCCTTCCAGACCGCATTTTAACCACTATTTATTCGAAACATTTTCACTGTCCATAAGGTAAATCTTATAAAACCTGTAATGTGTACACACAGGGCATAATAATGCATCGCATTTGCTTCCTGCATATTTTTAAGTTCTTAAACAACTCAACATCGTGGAAAGTATGATAATACAAGTAATTAAAATGTACAATTACCTGAAAAGTCACATTACGACGAAAACTCAAAATTCTTATCCAAGAACCGCCTAGTTAGCATTATTGTTATTTTTTGGCACTTGTACCCAATCGTTACTTTCGGTGTTTGCGCTCATTACTTTATATTTGGCACCGAGTATTTAGATAGTGGTGAATTCTCTTTAGGTATTTTTGTGATCTGAGTAGTGCATTTATGTGCGTAGACTATGAGTTTATTGATTACAAAGTTAAATTAATATGATGCACTTGGTGTTGTTTCTAAATGTCTTGAAACTTTTCTAAAGAAGGGTTTCTTCATCAATGATTTTCTTAATATTCAAAATTATACACATCTGAACGTCTGCTAGATGCTTATGCTTCTTTCCGCTACATCCAATGATACGTTACTATACATTTACAGTTTTAAGGAGCGGATTGATCATGTTTTGTAGGGCTTTAATTTTTCGCTACCAACCTAGAAGAGAATATTTCGTTTTTTTGTTGTTTTTTTTTTTTGAAACGATAACGCCGATATTGACTCTTTTTTAGAACCCTCAATAATTTTGTCACAACAATTGAGAACAAGTTAAAGTTTTTATCACTGTGGGGACTTGAAAATAATTTTTTTTATCCTAAGCATTATTCATAAGCATTTTTGACTATCCTGCATAAACTAATATGCATGAGAAAATCGAAATGTCTGCTTATTTCATGATTTTCTATTAGCATTATTTGTCTACCTAAAAATTAATTTATGCTTGACTTCATAGACATTGCTTATAGTTGATTTCTTATTCACATTCTTTTTCAGAATTGGTTGCAGAAATAATTCCTTGGCTGTATCTTCATTTGAGGATTTTTTATTTCCAATATTTCAAGGCATATTGCAACAAGATATTCAAGGTGAAATTTATCAATTCAATGATTTAATTCCAAATAATCTTTCAATTCAAATTTCAGAGTTCATCCCATATGTATTTCAGCTGCTGTCTTTGTTAGTGGAACTAACGCCAACTGGTGCCATACCCGAGCCCTACATGCAGCTACTACCTCATCTATTAGCTCCGGTATTATGGGAACGCCCTGCTAATATAGGTCCACTTGTCCGATTGTTGAGTGCTTTCGCAGTTCAAGCGGCTCCGCAAATTATTGGACAAGATAAATTGGTGAGTTAAGGAAACCGTCTGTATCTATTTATGATTGTGACATGTTTTATTTATTACAGAGCGGTTTTTTGGGAGTATTCCAAAAGTTAATTGCGTCTAAAGTGAATGATCATGAAGGTTTCCATTTAATGCAAAGCATTATTCAACATTTTCCAACGTAAGGAAAAAAAGTTATTTAAAATATCTTTATAGTTACTTAACTTATTATAGGGAAGCATTGGCGCCATACCAGAAACAAATATTTATTCTACTCTTTCAAAGGCTGTCGTCCAGCAAAACAACAAAATATGTCATAAATTTAATAACCTTCTTCTGCTTGTACATGGTTAAATACTCTCCAAATGAATTAATTGCTACAATCGACGAAATACAAGCCCAGTATGTTTAGTAAAAAGCATAATTTAAAACTATCCGATTTAAATGTAAATGTTCGTATAATGTTATTTACTTACAGAATGTTTGGTATGGTTCTTGAAAAATTATTTATCCCAGAACTACAAAAAATATCGGGCGTAATTGAAAGAAAAATAGTTGCTTGTGGAATTACAAAGTTACTATGCGAGTGTCAAACAATGTATGCTGGAAATTACCAGAAATATTGGTCTGAGCTTTTACAGGTATTTATATGCTGCTTCAAATACAATGGAGTGACCAAAGGTTTTTTTTAGGCTCTAATCTGCTTTTTTGAAATGCCTCGTGATGAAAGCACTTTTCCTGATGATCACTTTATTGAAATTGATGATACTCCAACTTTTCAGTCAAGCAATGCAAAATTGAACTTCGCAAATAATTCAAAACCCGATCCTTTGCAAGGTGAACCTTACTGTTCTTTGCTTATTTATTTTTGCTAATACATCTTTTTAATTGTAGCAATTACGGAACCAAGGCAGTTCTTGGCTCAAAGTTTGGGTAATTTAAGTTCATCTCGACCCGGATTTTTACCGCCGCTTGTAAATGTTATAAATCAACAATCACTCACCATTCTTCAAGGCTATTTGTCAAAATTCGGAATACAGTTAGTGTAATTAACTATTTTTAGTTACGTTTATTATTATTATTATTATTGTTATTATTATTATTATTTGAGGTCTGAGCGTATAGTAATAATAATAATAATAATAACAATAATGGCTGACTATATTAAGTTTTTAGTTTATAATGTGCTCTCATGTATTAGCTTTGTTGTTTGATTAATATTTTTGTAAAGAAATATAGCATTTGATAGCTGTTGGTATTTGAATTGTACCTTATTTCTCAATTTTAGAAAGCGTTTCATTTCTGTTTCATTTGTAATTTTAATAAATAAAATTACATGTGTGCTAAGTATACTCACATGAAATTATACAGTTTAACGTTCAAACATACTATGTGAAGACAGACTACTCGATGTGGCAAAGAGATGAGATTTGAACCCATTATTATACACTGCGACCGGTAAAATACAAAGAAAACAGTGCTATTAATGAATTACAGAAACCAAAGAATTTTAATTTATCTACAAGTAGGGCGTGGTCTATACTTGTCCCCAAGCGTCGAGATTGCTATGTACATATTGGGCGAAAAGAGCTAAGTTGGAGATGGTTGATCGTTTTTCCATAAAACCATGCTGGTCTATAGATATATAATTCTTGACAAGTGGATACACGCGTGCGTAGAGAGCAACTTCGAAAGCTTTTGCACAATTATTAAGGATGGATATAGGGCGATAGTTGCGGACATCATTTGGAGATCCACTTTTAGGATAGGACACACTTGTACATCTGCACAGATCTAGAAATGTAGCAGTTGAAAGCGCCAGGTTGAAGATTATTGTAAGCGGAGAAGTTAGCAATAGCATACAGTTACGAACCTGAAAGCTCGGAATTCCATCTGGCCCAGCAGTCATTTTGTTCTTTAATTTCTTAATTGCTGCATCAGTCTCTGTTTCCGTTGCCAAGCCGTTAACGATATCCTGTGGATTGTCGTAAGTAACATTGTTGAAAAACATAGAACCAGGTATTCTGGAATTTCCACTCTTGCTGCGCATAAAGACCAAAACATTTGAGGGTTGTCGGAGATTGAAGTTTCCGCGGATGAAATATATACTAGTATATATAGTATATAGTGTTTGAAAGGAGCAGCTAAATAATTTAATTTTATATTTGGAAAATGTTTCCCGACCTTTCTTTTGCTGGAATTTCCATTGAATACATGCAGATTTCAAAAAATTGCGATAACAATTCCAGATAAATCTATCCTCTCGTTCCGACGCAGATCTTTCCCTAAATACCACTGTGCTAACGTCAATTAAATAAGGCGCACCCTCAATGACTGTTTTCCATCTAGCATCCATTAATTTCTCTTCCAATTTAATTAAGGAACTTGTACTCGGTGATCCTCCACCAATTTGTGTTGTATGGATATTTTGCATGGGAGCTTTTTTCCAATCGGCAAAAGTAATTATACTAGTAATTGATCTTTTTCCATTGCTGCTTTTCCATCCATAGTGTTTTTTTTTTTTTTTTGCAAAAGATCATCTTAACTGCGGTGAAATTCTGATAAGCAACCACTAAATTAATACAAGATGTTATAACACGTTGGAATTGTACCTATTATATGAATTGAAGATGCGATTAAAAGTAGTAGTTAGTAGATGTTAATTTACCTATTTTGACACAAGAAAAATGGTGCCAGCCGAGAATTAACATTAATGTTGCAACCTTTTGGAAAAGTTAGCAGCGAGAATTATCTTACAGCTTCGTTAGTAATATTGTAGTAAGTAGTCCCACTGATCTGTGTAATAAATTTTTGTTTGAAAGATTTGAACAACTCTACTAAAGATGTACTACGTAAATTACATAGTGGCTTACAGCGTAGATTTGGGAATATAGAAAACAGCAATGCTCTCTCCATCTCCACATTCTTGGATCTTAGATTCAAAATGCTAGGTTTTGCAAACAATTGCTGTGCAGAGAATAGTAAGAAACAAGTATTACCTTTAGTGATAGGCATGCGAAAAATAAAGAAGCAAATAGGTCTCCACAAATGGAAAGCGTAGAGGAAGAAGGCGATGAACTATCAGTCTGGAGTATGTTTAGTAAATCTGTAAGAATAGCCAAATCTCAGGGCACTACTATGTCAAAGGCTATAATTGAAGTTCTGGGATGAATTTGCGTCATAAATGGAAAATTCCTATGTGTGATGATGTAATAATAATTATAGATACCCTTTATTTCACCAAAAATGTTGTGCTCTGGCCACTTCAGTACCCTTCGAACGCCTTTTTTCTAAAGAAGAACTGGTTCTGTCTAATCGGCGAAATAGACGATAAAAAATAAAGTAAAAACAAATTTATTTTTAAATACTAATTTGTAAAAATAAATTATAATGTTAAATTAATAATAAAAAATTGTTTGGTAATTAAATTTAAAAATCAATATTTGTTTGTATTCTTAACTGTATTGCCAAACACTTGTACTTTCCTCGGCATATGTCTCTTTGTTTAAAATAAAGAAAAATTTTTGAATGGCAAACAACACAAAAGTATCGGCACACTCCACACCACACAAGCACAATTAATTATCCGGTACAGCCGTTTCGAGGATGCGTCGATCCTCATTCTCAACCGTTGACCGAATGAGGATCGACGCATCTTCGAAATGGCTACCCCGGACCTTTAATTAATCTTATGTGGTGCGGAGTGTGCCGATACTTTTGTGTTGCTTGCCATCATGGGCGTAGCCAGAGGGGGGCATGGAGGGGGCACGTTCCTCTTCCCCTAAATCTCTGAAATAGTTTCACTTTTGTTTCTTATTGCCCCCTTCTCTTGACCAAATTCTGGCTACGCCCATGTTTGCCATACTACCTTACAATTCTTGTTATTCATTATTAATCTTTCAAATTTAAAATGTATATTTTATAATTATATTGCTTTACAAAGTTTTATTTCAATTACTGGATAGCAGCTAAGAATAACGCTTATTCTAAAATTACGGTCACTGTTATAACTGCTACCGGCAAATCACTGTTTAGCGAATCGCTAGTGTCCACAATATCAGAATATATCAAATACAGGTAGATGGCGCCAAGTTTGCTTTTCTTTTCAAGTTTTGATTACTTCCTTATGTGAGTAAAGATAACAGAATACGCTACGATTGCAATTTTTGTGTAGTGTAGCTAACTTCCAATTAATTCAGCATATTGTGAAATTAACAATGTTGAAGGCAGTAATATTAATTGGTGGACAACAAAAAGGTTTCTTTTGAACTAACCTCTATTACATGTTTTGTAGTAAATTTTTACTTTTAGGCACAAGATTTCGACCCTTATCGTTAGATATTCCAAAACCTTTATTCCCCGTAGCAGGTTTACCATTGATACAACATCATATCGAGGCATGTGTGAGTTTGAAAGACTTGCGGGAGGTATTAATTATTGGATTTTATCCTCCTAGTCAAATAGAACCATTTATAAATGAAGTAAATCATCAGTACAACATTAACGTTAGGTATACTAAATAAAACCATGTTGTCTGTATAATCATAAGTTTTATTAGGTATTTACAAGAATTTACTGCGCTTGGAACGGCTGGAGGGTTGTATCATTTTCGGGATCAAATTAGATTTGGAAATCCCAACGCCTTTTTTGTTATGAATGGTGATGTTTGTGCCGATTTTCCATTAGGAGATTTGTATGAATTTCATAAAATGAAAGGTGACAATGCTCTGGTAAGAAATACAGTACCAAATAAGATTTGCGATTGTTAATAACATTATGTCAGCTATAGATAGATCATTTAAAAGAAGCATAAATAGAACAAGTGCAATAATATACAGGATGTCAATCACTGTTTACATACAAAAACAACGCAACGTTGCCACACTTTCCTTAATACAGGGTGTAGTAGCTATGCGCTTTTAATGAGAAAATTAATATGACTGCTTCTTATATTTCTTTAACCGGTATTGTAATCTGACAACATTGTCTAATTATGCGCATGCACAGATGATTCACTAGGATTGCCTTAAAAGGCAATTATTTGATAATTATTATACAGATTGAGAGTCGGTCGAATATATTCGGAACGGCGAAGAGAATATTCGCTCATTGCTCAATTATGTATTAAAGCCAGTTGATTGGTTTACAGTTGACGTATTATATTTTTAGTAGGTAGCACATTAAAACTAAAACATTAACCAGCTGCTAGTCAGAGCCGTGACATAATACATATTTGAGTATGAACGAATATCCCCTCTTCCGCTTCGAATATATCCGATTAAGGTAGGAGCGACTATAGGTTCGATTCTCGATCTGTATATGTCTATGGGCTTTGTATAATGGGTCAAAGACCATCAAATAATTCGGGGTACTTAAATGTGGGAGCAAGTATTGCAGGCAAATAAATGGAAATTTTGTCTTGGTGCACCTTTGTTCAAAGACAACTGACTGAAAGCACATCTTGATGTGATGTGTCGGCATTCTTTTGGGATAATTTTCCTTTAATTCTAGCACCATGGTGAACCGAAAGTTCTTTCTTGTACATAAACAAATCTTTCTATTGATATTGGTACCACTTTTAAACTAGCATTCCGTTATTTGTGTTAAAATTCGTTTATTTGATGTGCAGTTCATTTGAAAAAGTACCATTTAGTTTGTGAAAAAAGAAATTACGGTAATGATGATAAGCTACTACCGAACCACTATGTACAGATGCGGCTCGTCAATGTATCTTGTATATACACAGAGTTAGTGACTGCATATATAGATGAGAGTATCTAATTAGAGATATCTTAGTCGCCCAATTTGTCGAAATTAATTGCTATGTCGACCTCTATAGAAGTGAGGAACTAATACTGCCCCTCGTTCTGGTGAGGAGATAGCAGGGATCGATAAGTGACATATCTACCAGTGGACAATCTGAGCGATCAGCAACATCTTTTTGAGGAAAGGATGGAGAGAAGTCAGCGTATGTGTTTCTAGAAGAAAATGAGCCATATTCTAGCCGCTAAATTTCAGAACATGTAAATTGTTAAAACGCGAATGTAACTTAACGCAATTAAAGATGTTTCTTGTAGTAATTAGATAATATCGATATCTATAAATAAAACTGTATATTATGACGATCAATTTATTTAAATATATCCCACATAATCGACTAATTAAGCTTTGCGCCTCTTCGCCTTGGTCTCGCCAGACTTTACTAAAGTATCGGGACACCCCGCACCACACATTAATTAATTACATAATTAAATTTACTTTAACGGGGGATATATACCAGTTCATGATTATTCCAACGCAATGTCTGGCAGCGCAGATTCTTTCGATATATGCAATTATGTATACTAATACAACATGTACATGTGTATACTTAATCACTTGCTCCAACTTACTTAAATTTCAACTGCACATATTATCCTTTTACGTGTTATTTGTCATTGACATTCGCGGCTTACCTTGAAAGTAAGACAAAGTAAATATTAACTCAATTCAAATATTTCAGTTTTTGCTAGGCCGTGGAAATTGCGTAGCACCTGGATTTCTTGATTTGAATTGTCATTTTTGTTAAGGATTCTTATATGCGTGCTTAATGGTTATAGCTTTTGTACTAAATATAAGGCAAATTACAAAAAATAGCAAGTCATGGCATATGGTATTGTATTTTGTAAATGTTTAAAATAGAGGATATTTACATAATATTGAACTACGAAGGTTACAAGTATTTCGGAAAAGTAACGTGTGCTAATATATATGGCATACCAGAAGATAAACGGGCAATACTACAAATGCTATGTAGTAAACAAGTGGTACATTTAACCTCGACTTGTTTAAAATGTTATAGTCACGTAGATATGTTTATATATTATACAAAATACACGTTAATAGTTGAAGTAAATTCGTATCTTATTAAGTTTTCCAAAACAGGGCTATTATTACATTTTAAGTGCTTTATAATCGGAATGGGCAGAAAGAAATCAACAAATAACCAAAACAATTTAGTCGGAATATGTTTACAATTGTTTGTGTATTTGTTTGGTTACTTCTAACTACGGTGTTCAACGTTATATAACAGTAACCAGTAGCTACACTACTTTACTTCTCGTTCGAAAAGAAGGCATATTCTGATTTTTATCCAAAATTGAAGATTAGATAACTAACAAGGAAAGGTACCTAAACCGTACTTCCAAAATTTATTTGTAAACCTTATATAGGACAGGCTATATCAAATGCCGGCTTCCGCTTCGGCCGAGAAACGGTCGTGATGAGCGTAGGGCGGATAGACGACAGTCCCTATCGTTATTCATACGACGCCCGAACACCTACGTGGCCCTAGGGAGTACGGTATTGATGTTGATTAACTTAAACGCGAGATACAATTAGACAGTCTGATCGACCAGAGGGAAAAGTGGTTCCATGAAATATTTGTTTATGCTGTATCTATTTTCCTTTGCAAATTTCAGTGTTTATTTTACAATAAAATTTTTGGTTATTTTAGTAGGTTTAGGGTTTATTTGGTTATCGACTTTCTTATTCTTTTTAGTTTATTGTTTGTGTTGCGTTATTTGAATTCATATTGTTTTAATTTAGTGTATACATATACACTACCGTTCATATATTTGGGGACGACTAAGAAAAACTTCGAAAAGTAAGCAAAATTGAAATATTGACAATTGATTGTGTTTTATATGAAAGAGTATACATTTCTATATGCATGAACATAATTTACAACAGTATTCTCTTCTATCCCATAAAATTTATGACGCATTTATATTCTACCGCAGCCTCAGGCAAAATTCCTCTTAATCCCTTTTATGGGGTTATAAACGTAAACTTGAAAATATTGTCGAATATTTCCACAAAGGAATAATGTGAGGAACACTTAGTACAACAAACAAAGCAGATATCGTCTTGTATTTAAAATAAAATCGATCTTGATAGTAGTTTAGTTTATATTTAACTATCGTAATAAACGGGTGGTGCTGAAATGGCAAACGAAAAGAAATTTCCATCGAAACGCGTTCTGCTATTATTACTTTACGTAATGAAGGATACTCAATGGCAGCTATTGCGAAAAAATTAAAAATATCGAAAAATGGTGTATTTACAACATTAAAACGGGTGGCGGAAACGGGTTCTTTGGCTGATAAGAAACGTTCTGGACCTAAAAAGAAGACAACAGCTGCTGAAGATCAGTTCATGGTTCTTGTTTCAAAAAGAAACAGATTCCTAACGGCTCCGGAAATAACGCAGCAAGTCAAATGTTTCACGAAGAAATCCTATTTCGCATTCGACCGAGAAACGAAGATTAATTGCGGCAGGCTTTTGCAAAACCGCTTTTGAAAGTTCAAAATAAAAGAAAAAGATTGCAGTGGGCACAAGAACGCAGGCACTGGACATTCGAACAATGATGCAACGTGCTGTGGATAGATGAGTCCAAATTTGAAACATTTGGCTCCAAACGGAGGACGTTTGTTAGGCGACAGGTTGGTGAAAGAGTTAGTGAACAGTGTATTTTACCTACAGTGAAGCACGGTGGAGGTAACGTAATGGTTTGGGGCTGTTTTGGGGAAACAGCTGTAGGTGATTTTGTAAGAATACAGGGAATACTTCGTAAAGAGGGCTATCTCAAAATATTACAAGAGAATGCTGTACCAAGTGGGAAACGATTACGAGGTCGAAACTTTACGATTCAAGAGGATAACGACCCTAAGCATTCTTCTCGTATATGCAGAAACTATCTAGCATCCCTGGAAGAAGAAGATCGTTTAAAAAGAATGATTCGGCCACCTCAGTCTCCTGACCTGTCGCTTATCGAATTAATATGGGATGAACTTGACAGAAGGATTTGCCAAAAACGAGTGACTAGTTCACAAGATTTATGGAGAAAGCTCCAGCAAGCATGGACCGAGATCCCAGCAACATTTTTGAAATCTTTAATTCTAAGAATGCCACGAACATGTACCGCAGTAATGAAGTCAAAGGGTGGACATATAGACGAAAAATCCGTATAGACCTAATTATAATTAGTACAACATTTATTTTTGGAATATTTTTAGTTTTGTATAGTATACTCAATGTACAGAAGTAAATTAAATTACAAATGACTTTTTGTTTTTATCCGAATTAAAAAAAAACTGTATTTTTTAATCGTCCCCAAATATATGAACGGTAGTGTATTTATATTGAATATGGCAGCTAAAAACATCCGCAAACAGACGATGGAAACATGGATTAAAGATTGTGATTGTTAGTGACACAGAGATCCATTGTAAAACTATAAGCCAAAACATTAAATAGAATTGAAGAAGAAACCGAAGAGAAGTTCTTAATACACACGCACAAGTTATAAGATTTAGATTTCATCGAAATTAAAAAAAAAAAAACTTTAAACATCCACTTATCACAAGTTGTGATGTAGAAAGAAGTTTCTATATTTGGAGACTTACTCACCAGCAAACGAACTCAGTTTACTGATCCAAGTTTAGAATATAATTTAATAATTAATGCAAATAAATTTTATTTAGATAGACTTGCATAATATACCCAAGTGTACTGTTTAAGTACATTATCGTATGGTAACAATTATCTGCTTTTAAAATTCGATTTGAAGGATACTTATCTACGCCTCTAATCACATTACAACAACACTCGTCTCAATATGAATCATCGCCAATAGAACCTTCTGTCGTTCCGCTGTACGATGAGTGAAATCGGCGTTTGAAAATCGAAGGTTTCTGCGTTTCTTGTTTATTATTTCCTATTACATGTTCATAAAAATTGTCGATACGTATAGATGTTTAGCATGTTTAAAGGGCTGTCGAAATACACTAAACTTGATACAATACGAACTTAATGGGCGTGACCCCCTGAAACTTGGTGCACTTCTGAACCCAAGCCGCAGTCGCAACAGTGGACTGCGTATGATGAATCGGCTCCGAAAAAGGCGGCTCCATCTTTCGAGAAAGTGATAGCAACTGTTGTTTGGAATAGTCATGGAGTTGAGTTAATCAGTATCTTGAAAAAGAATGAAACAATAACGAGGTCATATCATCGGCGTATCGTTTATTGACAAGCTAAAGGTAGAAATTGCAGTAAAACGTTCGCATTTGCAGAAAAAGTAATTTTTGCTCCATGAAGACTACGTACTGGCTCATACTTCAGTGATCGCCAGGGCAAACACAAAGATCAACTGAAACTGATAAAATAGATACTAGTATCTGTGGTCTTCTAACCTTCGGTGTGTCTCAACTAGTTTTGTTCTCTAGTATACCTGTGAATGTCTTTGTGTAAAACGTATTTGCCACAATAAACTGATTTTCTATACTTTGTACAGATTGAATTAACCTGTATTCGCAGGCCGCAGAGATTAAAGGCGTGAATGCCACGACCAATCCTAATAAATAAAAAATAATAAAGTATTATATTTTATTAAAAGTAATACTGTTATATAAATACATAAAATAGAAATGAACAATAAATAAATATAGTGTAAATATATACAAATAAATACAATTTTGTATATGTATCTACTTTTATGTTCTGTTTCTTCTGGAATTGTACCTTCGTTTAATTTCTTTTCTGTGTCTAATCGAGAATAAAGGATGGAACGGTATACTACTTTCAGCCAAGCTCAAATCGTCGTCATCGCTTCCATTAGTAATTTCTGGAGACTCTAGTATGTATGTCGATCTTGTCGATCGTCTATAACTGTTTTCGTTTTGTTGATCGGTACCTGAATATACATCGTTATTTTCCAAGCTATTTTGAAGCGGAATAAGGAATTCTGAAGTGTGCTTTCCTTTAAAGAGTTTTATTAATAAAACTGGCTGGAAGACTAAGTCGGAATTGTTATTTAAATTTGAATTT
Source organism: Marronus borbonicus (assembly GCA_902655005.2). Lineage (NCBI taxonomy): Eukaryota > Metazoa > Arthropoda > Insecta > Coleoptera > Scarabaeidae > Marronus > Marronus borbonicus. Next base: position 6,609,558 of record LR737384.1, on the reverse strand, counting down.
TCTGCTTCTACCGGAAGTGCTTTTAAATCACTTCTATTTAAATCGGTAACTGGTACCGATTCTCCCCAACTTCCATAAAATGAACAAAGATTTATCAAAATAAGTAGGAATTTCATTGCAAGCATCTGTAACGAATAAGAATATAATGTTACTGAATATTAAATATCAATAATTTATTGATTGTACAGGGTGTTCAGTTTCATCCTCGTTCTATGGGTACCTTTTTTAGTTTTTAAACATCAAGGATGGTTAAATTACAAGGCAATTGTTTTTCTGATACGAGATTCTGAATCTACGGCAAAAAATTCAATTGTTAATTAAAAAAGTTACCCCATAGAACGGAGTCCAAACTGAATTGTGTGAAAAAGAATGATGTTACATTAATAAAAAAAAATAAAAAAGTTTGCACCTTACCTTTGTGGACACACGTACGCACACTGTAATGCACTTAAATACTAAAATGCCTTTTTAGTCGTAGTGTCTGTCAAGTAAATGCATGCTTCATGTATAGGAATATTGCTTTATATAGATGGATAATATTTCTGTTTACAATTCGGAATAAAAGGATGTTAATTTGAAGTACAAACCCATCGGAATGAAATACTACAGTCAATAACATAGACACTCACAAAAATTGCCTTTAACTATTGCTTCCTACTTCATAACAAACTTATTATACTTTCCTTAGTATGTTGTAGGTAAAGGAGCTAATAATATACAGCAAGAATACTGTACCTTAATTCACTTGTTTCTGAAATATTTGAAAAAATAAAATAAAATTGATCTGTTTTCTTTACGCAAAAAATTAGTTACAAACCTAATGTGTTATGATTGATAATATGTCGTACATCCGGTTTTTAATAAGTATTTTATTTCTGATACCCGTTTCCGATGTAATTAATGGTACTATTAAATTGAAAATATTTTCAAAAAATATACCTCTAACCATAATATCACCCATCAAAATTTCAAAAAGGTATTTTAATTATGTTCAGATATGTCTGATAGGCTATCGTCGTAAATCACTCTGTATGTTACCGCTTGTTTTGAGTTGGCAGCATCCAAATGAGACTAATTTTTTTGTAAACATGTATTTTAACATACAGCAAGCCATCGCCTGTGAAATTCCTGTGTATTTTTTAAAAATTAACAGGCGTTTAAAACTAATGTGAAAAATAATAATATTTTCGAATAGTTGAAAGTTTGCTGTTATTTTCGAATTTTACTGTGCTAGTAGTTTAGTGTTATGTAAAAAATCTGGAAACAAAAGAAAGTTACTTTAGGTATTCTGTATAGAATCCAGAAATTTCATAGTTCCTTTCCTTTTTAATTTTTTTGAGAGATAAATAACTACAATAAATAAATAAAATTAATGTATCCTTTATATATGTATATATAAAATAACTATTTCGTAAATATGTCCTTATCCATATTACGTCTTAATTTATTGTAAAATAAACTGGTCTTGATACTTGAATATATTTGTTATGGTGACAGCGTTGGGGAGATATTTCACTTTGAAGAAATTTAGCAACGTTGCCCACAGTAGTATTGACAAAAGCATTGTTTCAATAGAAATCACAAACTAATCAGGGCCAACCAAACACTGTGTCAGAAAACAGCTTTTTTTTAGCCAATGGAATCGCGTCTGACTAGCTTGTGATTTTTGTTGGGACAAGCCTATGAGATGTACATCCGTACATTGTGCAATTATGGTTATTGTAACTTCTTTAGTTTTTGTTTCTAACGTTGTTATAAACTTATTTAATTTTTTAATATGGAAAATGTTGTAAACGATATTCTCAAAATTCATTCTCTCTTCCATTGGCGAAGAAACTAAAGATAAAAGAATTTGGAAAATTGTGTTATAATTTATACAAGAAATCAAGGTTAACACCCGCACCTTTACATTTTTTTTAAAGAAATTTATTATAAACGGATATCTTTGTCCGCAGAACTACAACGTCGTTTTTCCACTTTTGAGGGCATAAGCACATTTTTAAGAATCACAATTAAGACCGTTGCTAGTTATTCAATTGATAACTCGGGTTTTGCTTGCTTTCTCCGATTTAATTAAATATCTCAATAAATATGCCTTTATGTGCCAAATATACATTAATCAATTAATTAATATGTGCGCTTTCGTCCGCGATTATTGAAAAATTCTTGGTTTCCCCGACATAATTAAACTTAATGAAACTATCCTCAACGGTTTTGTAAATATTAACGCATTTAAATTTTTAAAAACAAAATAGCCACAGGATAAAAACTAATTTTTGAGATGTTGCAAATGTGCCTTGTCGTCCCAGAAAAATTGAGCTGCATAATGCAGAGGTGCATTGTAAGTTGAAACCATAAAGTTAAATTTGGTAAATCAAGATGGTTATCATCTGAATTAAGAGTGGCTAAAGAGCCACTCTTTTTTCAGATGATAACCATCTTGATGATAATAATGTACTTCTAACTTTTTAGAAGTACATTATTTTGAAGGAAATATAGATATTTCTTTTTCCAATGAGGGTTTTATTAAAGAAAAGTTATCCGATTACCCTATTTTCAACAATTCCTGCCTTGACATTAACCTTTTCGTTATACTGGATGTGATTTTCTTCTAGCCAGTGAGGAGTTTCCTCCGCTCAGTACCTGTAGTATTTATTGTCTATTAACCATTAAAAAAATAGCTTCGTCAGAAAAACAAATTCTTTGAATCCTGCGTTATTATCTGTTACCTGAATTATTTACATTACATTTACATTACTTACAAAATTGATCTCACCTGTCATCTTGCAATAATTACTTAGGACATTGTGTCTTACAGGAATGCTATATTTCTGATTATAAAAATCTATTACGTTGGTTCTCCGAATATCGTTGTCACGTCTAATTTGGGTTATCAGATGGTATGAGGACTCCATACTGATAATTTGTTTAATTTTATCTCTTCGGGAATACCCGCACAACCACTTTGAACATTATTTTTATCACTTAAGACTATCTATTAATTAATAAGCGGGCGATTTGGATAAAAAAAGGTAAAGAGGGACGAGAGAGTGCAAATGAACATCACAGCGCGTTCAGGCCATGTAGGCCCATTGCGCTACCCTCTCAGCCGAACACACCGACCCACAATTCTCAACTGGTTGCAACCCAACATGTTACGATAATTTCTATGTGTTCATCTTCAGTGAGGTACATTTTTGATGTGATACCAATACAACAAAATTCAAATTTGTAAAAATTTACAAAGCTAAGTTGATACAAGTAGCACTTTTCTGATCAACCTGTTTTTTTTAATGCAATTTAAGAAAATAAAATTGACGGCTCCGAGTGATTAAAAAGACTGGTCAATTTTTTTAACACGGCCGAATATATGGACATTCAATAACGTTAAAGCCAAGTTAAATAGATGACGAAAATTGACATGAATTAGAGAAAGAAAAACGCAGTAATATAGTGCTCTATTAAAAAAAAAGACGAAATTGAACATCCTGTATACTTCAATATATTTTATGTTTTGCAGAATTTGATTTCCTCTAATTCGCTCAGAAATTATCAATTATCTTCAGGACTTTCGGTTTAACATGGTTGAAGAAGAGCAGAACATCCATTTACACAGCCTTACATTTCACTTTAGCACGGTCGAGTCAGACAACTTTTTTTATTATGCTATAGATAGAATCTTTTTGCATTAATGTACTGTTATTTAAGAATATATACTCCCTCGTGTGTAATGTACACATCGTTCCATGCAACGAAAATACACGAGGAAATCGAATCGTCGTGGGCGGCCTCTCGTTTGCATCTTACCTTATTTTGCGAAAAAATAAGTAAAACTGTTTCGTATGAATTTGAATGTGAATTGTGGACCGGAATTGAATTTACATGGCATTTTCGCGTAAATTAAGGGTTATAAACTTGATGCTGTTGTTACGTATAGTTTTAGATTTTACGTAGATTGGAAGCCGAAGAAACCCTTCACATAAAATGCATTTTTAACTATTAGCTTAGTGCATTCCCAACTTAGTCTTGTTATAAAGTAAAGGTACTTTTCCATCATGAGATTTTTTTATTTACGTTGCTTATTTTAAGTTCATCGATAAACGTATATTGTACTAAATAACTGAGCAGTTGTGCTTATACGCACAGACCTATGTTTATTTTTTTACTATTTGTTAGAAGGTGATAATTGGAGAGCAAAGATGACTTTCAATAGAGTAAAAGAAAATTCTCGTAGCAAGGTTTCAAAGTGGAATAACATATTCATCTAAATATATCACATTTCATGGATAAAATTCATGTTTGTTTACCGATTCTTGTTCATGTTTGTTTACCGATGAAATAAACGTTAAAGGCATTACAAAACCTTTTTACAGACTATAAAGGGCAATGCAAATAAATACGATTATGAAATAACATGGGTAGTAATACTTTGACTCCTGCAATACTTGGATTAACACGTGGAGATGTTTTCCTATTCTATTCCAAATAAATGTGAATGCGCGGCATGTACTGTTTGTAAATTGCGAAACATAATATATTTTTTAAGGCTTTTTGATACTTGCACATAAAAAAGGAGCATTAATTATGCGCGCTTTATTTTTTATTCCTTCAGGTGACAATTATGAGCACAGAAGCAACGAGACAGCAGTCGCTAAATTATGGTTGTTTAGTAACTAATAAAGCTACCCACGAAGTAATGCATTACGTAGAAAAACCAAGTTCGTACGTTTCAGCTTTAATTAATTGCGGCATTTACGTTTTCTCACCAGAAGTATTTCAAGCTATTGGTGAAGCATTCAATATGAAACAACAAGATTATTACAGGTAATGCATTTTTTAAATTATTTTCCAACTTGACCGATGTATTGTTTTTATAGAAATGGCAATGGCAACAAAGAAGCAGGTTATATTCAGTTAGAGCAGGAAATAATTGCTCCATTAGCTGGTACGGGAAAGGTTTACACTTTTCAGGTAGGAAAAATCTATTCCTAATTTATTCTTAAGTGGCTGAAACACGCAGCGATGCATGCAACGACTCCTAGGTTTCAAGATTTGCATCTATTGCAACTAGCGGTAACGCAGCAATTAGAGTCCCGCAGCGAATGGTGAGCTGAGATGCCGAATCAACGATACAGACGCAAGTTGCACCAGGTGTGAATTGGAATCGATGCTATCTGTAACTTTATTGTAACAATAAAGAAACTATTATTAACTAGTAGTGCTTATTAAAAAAGTACTATTGTTTGGTGGAATTGGAGGCTGACAGATCAAAATTTACACAACGATGTAGACCAGTTGAATTTTAAATTTCACTATTAGAAGTCTATGTATGATTCGCGTCATGTTACTATGTGCGTAAATAAATCAATGCCGATGCTGAGTTTTATGATTCCTGGAGCCGATACGTGCATCGCTGCGTGTTTCAATGTGTATGGGCCGTTTGGCGTGTAAAATTATAAAATGGCCCATACGCACCGAATATCACCCCTCTCCTTATACGCCTGTCTTTTTTTGCCATGTTTTTATGCTTAATCTTTGAAAATGTCGACATTTTCGAATAACTCTGTATCCCTTAGTTTTAGGACAATAATGCCTTATTGAATTTTGTCTCAGAATAATATCTAGAATGTTTATTTAAAATAATACAGCTTTCGTAGTTACATGCTAATAATCGGACCTTACAAAAGGAAAAATCGCAATTCACAAAGATACAATCTTCCGATGCCACAAAAATGATTCACCTTGTGCATATCGTTATGATATTTATTTACTCACGTTAGGAAATGTTTTATTTTGACATTTGTTTGCATTTGGTACAATTTTATTACGAGGCGACCCAGTGTTGAGGACCTTTTCCTTCAATTTCCCTTAGATCAGATTCTCATTTTAGTCTTATATATGTGGAGAAGTATTTTGTTAAAAAAATAATCCAGTAAGTAATTTCTGGTTCGAGAAACGAAAATTACTAACGCAAACAATTACATTTCTTCATATTAAAATTGTTGTTGTATCATATTTGAACAAACATATTGCTATTCATCTGCATCATTAAATTAGAACCGTTTTCATGGTAACTGCTTTACTTTATTGATATTTCCGTACCTGGACATTTGAACATCGTCACCGTAGAAGGGAAAGGTGCTTTCAGTAGACTTCAAAGTTATCAAGGGTTTATTTGATTTGCTTCCAATAGTAAACGATGCATAGAAATTGGAGAAACAATCGAGATAGGATAAACAAATTTCGACAACAAGATTTATTTGCAAAATTAAAATGCCGTAACTCCTGAACACTAAAAATTTTTTGATTTTTTATTCGTTTCGATTAACAAAAGAAAATAACTAGTTCCCATATATCAAGTCATGTATTTAAAGTCTCATTACAATATACAGTAGCGGCCACATAAATAGCACAGGCATCAAATTTCATTTGAATTAACCGCTCAAGCTGTTCCCGTTTAAGTTTTTATAAAACTAGCGTGAGAGTCCCCGAAAAGGTTGCGTGTACTTCCCCTAGCTACGTATTCCAGAACAATAATTCGGCATTCAATGAAAAAAAAATTAGTTTCACTTTTCTAGCAGGCACATAAATAGCACAGTTGTCAGTTCTGTAGTGGAATCTTATTATAGTGTTACGGTTCGAGTTATTTTGTACCAAAAAAGTGGTGTACTTACCACTTTTAAAATTAACGTTTTATTAATAACAAAAATTTAGGTGTTAGTATAATGGGACGAGGAAAACATTGCACACCAGAGAAAAGAGAGTTAATTTGCATCATGAAAAAGAAGGGCATATCAATTTCAGAAATATCACGAACATTAAATTGTTCACGTAAATTAATACAAAATGTGATAAAGCATATTCAGACAGAAAAAACTTTAGAAAACAATATTAGGCCTCGTAAAACAACCTTACGAGAAGACAACCTTATTCGTCGATTAAGTTAAGAAGATCCTTTTCGCACAGCTACACAAATAAAAACCGAATTTAATAAACAATTTGATATTGATATATCGAAAAGAACAATACGACGTCGGCTGAAGGAATTTAACTTACATGGGTGTATTGCAGTACGAAAGCCACTCGTGTCAAATAAAAACCGTAAAAGATTACTGTTTGCGAAAATGCGCAAAGAAAAGCCGCTTTTTTTTTGGAAATCTGCACTTTGGACAGATGAGAGCAAACACAACCGACTTGGGTGTGACGGAAAATTGTATGTGCGACGCCCCGTCAATCAGAGATTCAACCCTAGGTGCACTATAAAAACATTGAAACACGGTGGAGGAAGCGTAATGGTATGGGCTTCTATGTCATGGCGTGGTATAGGATAGGACCTATATTCAGAATTGCAGGAAAAATGGATCACTATGTTTATCGCAACATTTTAGAAAACGTGATGGAACCATATGCTGATGAATTTCTTCCAGTAACCTAGGGTTTAATGCACGACAATGATCCCAAACATACGGCGAGGACCGTAAAACAGTGGCTAGAGGAGAAACAGATTCGAGTGTTAGAATGGCCTGCACAAAGCCCTGATTTAAATCCCATAGAATATCTATGGGGGGATGTTGAGGTTGTTATAGAGTCTAAATCTCCAGCGACATTAGACGAATTATGGAATACTATTCAAGAAGCTGGGCATTCCTGTAGAGAGATGCCAAAAATTAGTTGAAAGTGTGCCGAGAAGATGTGCAGCAATATTGGCTTGTAAAGGGTTTCCAACAAAATATTAAATGTAAAAGCAAAAAAAAAATAAAAGAGAAATAATACAGTATTTCGTTATTGTTATTAAGTGTGCTATTTCTATGCCCACTTAAAAAATAATATATTTATTTTTTTAATTTGTTTATCTTGCAGTTTATAAAATATTGTGTGTTTATTATAAACTGCATGCCATCTGCTACATTTTTGTTAAGCTAAGTTAAATAAATCACTTGTTAACATTTACAAATTTAACAATTCATCCATATCAGTTTACCTGTGCTATCTATATGGCCGCCACTGTATGTATATTAATTATTACAGGTAACTAATTGGTGGTCACAACTTAAAACAGCCGGATCTGCTATATATGCTAATCGACACTATTTAGAATTGTACAGAACTAAACACCCCGAAAAATTGTGCTCAGTTAATGGTTCAGGTGACGCCAAACAAATTTGTTATATCATACCTGATGTTTATATACATCCAACAGCAACGATACACCCAACAGCTGTTGTAAGTTGTAAAGTAATGGAAAATTTTGTTGCATTTTGTTGTTTCACTTACTTATTTTGCAGCTTGGACCAAATGTAAGCATTGGAAAGGACGTCGTAATAGGCCCCGGAGTTCGTATCCGGGAAAGTATCGTGTTAGCTAATGCTGTTATAGATGATCACAGTTTGGTACTTCACAGTATAATTGGTAGAAATTCTAGAATTGGTAAATGGACGAGAGTTGAAGGCACACCTTCAGATCCAGATCCTAATAAGCCTTTTGCAAAAATGGAAAATCCTCCACTATTCAATAGCGATGGAAGATTAAATCCGTCGATTACTATTCTGGGTAATAAGTAGGAGAGTTGCAACTTTCGGACGACGCGCCAGGATCGTTGTTTGTACGCGCTCACAAACCTATAGCGAGATAGTTACGCACAACGGATTCGATCCTATCGCGCCACGAACAGTTGCTCTCTCTAGCAATAAGGGATTATTAATTGCGATTGTACGAATCTGTTATTAATGGTTTCAGGTTGTTATGTGAGTGTGCCTTCTGAAACGATACTACTAAATTCCATAGTTTTACCAAATAAGGAGCTGTCTCGGAGTTTCAAGAATGAAATTATATTGTAGTGTATGTATATATCAATTCGTACAGATGACGCACAAAATATGTATTGTTGATTACTTAACAGGTTTTGATTGGTGTACATATTATTAATTTTGATACGTTTTATTATTGTCGTGAAAGAAAGGATGCTAATCAGTGTTTTTTGTAAATATTTTTGTGGATTTTATAGAGATATAATGTATAAGATAATATGGACTGTTACAATTGAAAAAGTAAAATATATCTACATACACTCTGTATATTAATCGAAAGGAATATTTGATAGCAATTTTTCAAATACTCTTTTCGATTAATGCGTAGTAATTGGTGAAACCAAACTTATGTGTGTGTGTTACACTCACGAGTTTTTTATAAACTCAAATTTAACCTTTAGCAAAATAGGCAACAAGTTATGTGCTATTCAATAAGCTACTCTACGAATAATTAGTACCGAATCTTTTGTTAGTTTAACAGAACCATTGCATAAAAGAACACACATCAAACCGTGAAAATGAAGTTATCCGTCTTAGACTTCAAGCAAATTTCTCTGGAAATGTTTGGCGGCGTATTTAGATATAATGACTTCGTACAATGTGCTGCATTCACTCTAATAATGTTCTGAATAAAAACATTTTTATTACATAAGCTTGATATAAATGCTGAAAATTTATCGAAATTTTAAATTAAACCACCATTCTGCTAAAAGTGGTAGAATGTGAGCTAATTAAAAAAAACCGTAAATGCGGTTCAATCTGCAAAGTTAACACTGAATTTTTGACAGCTCGGACTCGGCTTACTGTAATCAGTTTGGGATCTGAATATTTTGATAATGGTAACAATGGTAATGAATACCAAGGATAGTAGAAGAATCGCTCAATCTCTATTTTGCAAATGTAATCAGAGTTATGTGACTGCGTAATGGCAGTTGCATGCCACATGGCCAACACGGTGTCGATTGTCATGTGATACTTTGTCACATAATAAATTACTTAAGTATTTTGCAGTAAATTAATGTTTTTGCATGATTCAAAGGGTTTAAAATATATTATAATATATTGTACCGTAACTAGATATACATGATAGTATTTAATAGCAGATTCAGTTACGCAAAGAAAGCGATTTTTTTACATTTTTTAAGTAGGAGTAAAGCATTCTGTCCCAACAAAATCATAATTATTCAACCTATATTAGATGTTTGTGTTAAAGGAAGCTGCTTTATTTTAAAAACTCAGTCTATCAAACTATATGTAACAAAGTATGCTTCTTAAGACATTCTTTCTATCTTCACATAAAGAAAAAAACTGAAATGAAATATCTAAGACCAATTATTACAGAATACATAATAATAATAATAATAAGAAGAAGAAGAAATGGCTTTACTCGTTCTAAAACACAATTGTACAAAAAAAGCAATTTCAAAAAGTAAATGAAATTAAGATTCAATCGTGTGGCGAGGCTCAGTCGCAACAAAATTTATTAGCTTCTGTTCATGCTTAACCACGTTATACATTAAACGTCGAAAATAAGCATGTAGGAATCAAACTGAGTACACGCACATATGCGCGATCATTGCTGTAGAAGAAAGCTCCTCAGCTTATTTTTAAAGTTAAAAATATTCATTTTCATTAACACATCCTGGAGAGCATTACGCATTTTATACATCGAATGAGTGAAGTTTCTTTCATAACGTGCGATATTGTGAAATAGTGGGGAGATCAATCCTTGAAAACGAGTGGTCAGATGGTGAACGTCGGTCCGAAATATTATTTTATTATATAAATAAGGTGGGGTATGGATAAGAGTATCTAATTAAAGATACTTTAATCGCTAAAAATGTCGAAATTAATTATTGTATCAACTCCTACAGAAATTAGCAAAACAATGCCTCTCATTTTGCTAGGGTAGCAAGCATCGGCTCGTGGCATCACACCAAGGGAATTCATATAATAATGCTACAAGTACCAGCATCCGACAAGAAACTTGCGAAATTTTCCTTGCATAGAAGGGTGCAAGATATAAACGTCTATATTCGCGAAGTACACTCGGAAACTTTCTAAGCCATCCGAAAAATAAACCGGATGTAATGAATTTATAAAACCCCATGCGCCGTGATAAAGCCTATTTTGAGAAACAAAGCGGTCGATAGGTTCCAGATTCAAAGAACATTGTCGCCATTGAAAGATCGAATCGTCGGGTGTGTCCCAACATATACAATAAAAGCGAAATTCATACAGACAAAAAAATATTATATTGCAAAAATGAAGCGAAACTAAACATTTTGAAATACATAATATACAATTTTATTTTACGTATATAATAATGAATAAATGCACTTTAAATAAATTTGAATTATTTCGAGAGTAAAGAGTAAAATATAAAAGACACGTTATTCATATATAATTAATGTTAAAATTAAACTCATACACAACATAACGCTGTTATGCTGTCCACCATTTCTTAACTAAAAAGCGATGCTAATATTTTGTAGGGTATCCAGGTCCGAATATTGTAGGCTTTATGTTTTGGATCGTTGTCTTGATAAAACTTAAATGATCCACTAATACCTAATTTTTCAGTGCCAGGCGTTAAATTTTGTTTCATAATATTCAAATAAACATTTTGATCCATAATTCCGTCTATGAAGTGGAAATTACCAACCCCAGCTGCGGATACACACCCTCACACCATAACTGACTACCCGCCCTGTTTGACGGTCGCGCGTAAATTCTTTTACGCGCAAATTTAAATTTGCTTTCGCTGTGAATAGCACGTCTTTTCAGTAGTTAAAATCATGTTTAGAGTGCTCTTTACAATATTTTAGTCTTGCTTCACGATTTCTCTTATTTACAAATGGCTTTCTCCAAGCTCTTCGTCCAGGGTATTCGTATTTTTTCAATACATTTCTTACCATTTAAGGATTCACTATTTTATTTAAATATTTTTGAATATCTTGTGTTAATTTTGGTGCACTTATTTTTGGATTGTCTTTAGCTTTCCCAACGTCCTGAAGAGTAAAGCTTTTCCTTGGGCCTCTTGCTTCTTGTTTTCAATTCGATTTTCGTTTTTGTACCGTTTTATAATAGACTGGATGGTAGCTAGACTTCTATTAACATTTTTCCTATTTCTGAGTAAGATTTGCTGCTACACTCTCGATGAGAGAATCCATCAACGCTCAATTGTCATTGAGAAAGCAGTCTACTGAATTATCTACTAAATCGCACATACAAAGAATTCTCAAAGAAAATAAAATTATACCATTTAAACCCACGTTCATCCATAAATTAGAAGCTGAAGACGATGGCCAACGATTACTGTTTGGTTTATGGGTTGGAGAAAAGAACTATATTTTTATAAAAAAAAATTTGTAGAGTCAACTTTTGCAACTAATAGCATCGTGTCTTCACAAAATTGTAGGTGTTGGTCTCATGAGAACCTACATTTTCGTATAGTAACTGATAGTCAACGGTCCAACAGAATAAATGTATGGCGTGCAATAAGGTATTGGCCCATACTTTTTTGAAATTAATTTAAACCAACATTCTTATTTGGATGCGCTCCAATTTTTTTTTTTTTTACCTGCCTTGGAAGACGTGAATTTAGATTTTCATTTTCAACAAGACGGATGTCCAGCTCATTCAATTCGTTTGATTACAAATTTTTTTAATCAGCAGTTTCCAGAAAGGTGGATTGGACGACATGGTCCAGCGAGATCCCCAGATTTGACCACTTCGGATTTTTACTTATGGGATTATTTAAAACAAAAAGTTTATCCATATGATCTTCATGATAACATCCACTTATTAAAACAGAAAATTAAGGGTGCTGTAGATGAAATTAACCCAATGACCATTGCGAAAGTATACAACGATTTTAGGTTAGGATAGAAAAGCTCTTGGAGGAAGCCAAATAGAGTAATTGTAGTTTAATTTCTCTTTTTAATAAACTGTAAAAATTTGAAAATTTCTATTCGCCCTGTTTTCTCATTATGTACTCGTAAATAATAATAAAGATTTTTCTCCTACTTTCAACTTCTATTATCAAAGTAGGTCGATCATTCTGAAAATTTGCGTGACGCCATAGTTTTTCTGAACAACTTTAGAAAGCAAACTAAAAATAAGTTTCAGATCAAGCAGGGCGAGATCTCAAATTATGAAATTCCAATTTGAAAATGTTTAGCCCATCATACCTATTGTGAACTCAATCCGGGAACACACTGTATAATTCTGCATACATATTATTTTAATATACCTATTTATATATGTTGTATATGGCGTATGAGCTTCACTTTTATTCACTGTAAGCGAAACCGAACATAGTATTAAATTAGAGAATCTCGACTTAATAAAAAAAGTAACTTCGCTCCGAGAATTAGATGCTTACAAAACTATTTATATGATTAATTATTAAAGATTATACATCTGTTAAACAGGAAAATTGGTTCACTTGGTCTCTCAGCTTGAATGGATTTATCGGTGTAAAACGGACACATGTTCACGTTTTGTGCTATAGGCAAGAACTTTTCCTAATAGTTTTGCATTTTCTATGTAAATTTTTTAGTTATAATAGCATAAATAGATGACGGTTGACAATATCAAAACGCTATTAGAGATAAAGAATAGAATCGTGAAAGTGATTCCAAATTCCAAATGCTAAGTTTCATACATCAAAGAAGCATTGCTCTAAAATTGTTTTTTTTGTCTATATTTTTTGTATATAATAACGCGTATATGAAGTAGATTTAAATAATTAAAAGACATTTTTAATGCACATTTTTATTATAGGCATATAACTATAAATACAACAATTTAAGCAACACAAATGTCTTGTCTGATACAGTTTTTCAAGGGTGCGGCATACATCTTGAAAAACGGTAACAGACAATATTAATACACATCTTTATGAATAAGCTTAAGCTGCCCCCTTGCTTAAACGACAGAAGCCTCTACGACAGTTAACAGTAAATTTCGTACCATCGCCGAAATTTATAGTACGTTAAAAGTCGATAGATTCCTTGATTATTAGCGATATTCAGGTATTTCTACTGAAAATATTGTTTTACATAAAAAGTAATTACCAATTAGCTAAAATTATGTTTACATTACATTATTTTATCTTAATAAGTATATTGTGAGTTTCGTGAATATGAGCCTGAAATATTGGAAAACATATTTACGTAAAAATTTAATAAAAAAAAAAATGGAATTTGCCACTGTTTTACTCAATAGGCCTAACGAAATCCAAAACGTGTTCCTCAATCAATCCTCCATTTCTACAGACAGGAATAGTTATTGGTAGAGCAGGTAATGACCATGGATCGGTGCTGACAATATCCAATCCTAATCTAAGGTTTGTGGGAGTATTACCGATTACAAAATGATCTTCGGATAATGGAAATATATCTTTTAAAAGTAACCAAATATTCTCATCCGCGACAACATGGACTTTTGGTATTGGAAATCCGTTGAAAGGGCTTGCGACAGGTAGAGTATACGCGCCCATATTTTCAAATACAATCCAATCGCCAAGTACCATCTCGGGCAACATTATGTTGTCAATCACCTGGTCGAGTCCATCGCATGTTGGTCCCCAGATACTGCTCGAATACAACTTGCTGTTGGTATAATTCTTTAGAGGTTGTGCGGTAATTTTTTGGTGGTCATATAAAATACAGTTAAAACTTCCGTAAACTCCATCATTTATATAATACATGTAATTGACAGTATTGTGCCCTGTTACAGGATCTTCGACATTAACTGCTCTAATGGAATGAATATTGCAGGTTAAGGTATAAGCAGAACTAACGTAAAAACGCCCAGGCTCGGCTATGATATTAATTGATGGATCAGGGAAATAGTCGTCTAAAGCTAAGTTTACAATCTCTGCTATTTTCTCGATGGATGTGCCATGATCGCCAGGATACCCTCCACCGATATCTAGTAGATTAAAATTGTATCCCAACGTTGCTGCATAATCAAAAACCTGTCTCGCGGCAAGAATAGCTTTGCGGAATACCGGCGGATCTTTACAACCTGATCCAACGTGAAAACTAACACCAACCACATTAATTCCAAGAGAACGCGCCACATTCAGTAGGTGCGGAGCTTCAGTATAGGGATTGCAACCAAATTTCATACCTAATGGACATTGTGCGACGGTAGCATCACATCTAATACGAATAACCATCCTGCAAAACAACGTACAATGATCACTTTAATATTTTACGTTTGGAGCATGTTTTATCTTACCGTGCATTGGGAAAGATGTCCTTAATTTTGTGCAATTCGAGTTCGTTATCAAATGTCATCAAATCCACACCTGTTGCGAATGCATGTCGAATGTGGCTAGCTGGTTTCGCGGGATTTGCAAAAATTATACGTTCTGGTTCTACCCCCAGAGACAGGACTTTATTAATTTCGGTTTTAGAAGCGCAATCAAAACCAGTGCCTAGTGCTGCGAGGACCTCCAATACGGTGAGACTGTCGTTGCACTTAACAGCTGAAATTAGAATGTTTTAAGATATATTAAAACCTAATTTTCGCTTCAACATCTTTTAGTACAGCATATTCTTGATTTTTCGTGGTTATTGTTGACATAAATTCTGTCGAAAGACAAAGGTTTCTGAGACTTGACTCTTCGTTTACGCGCAATGGCGCATAATCAAACAAACAAAGTTAAGAAGTAATCTATGGAGTTTGTGTTGAATTTGAAAAATTTTGCATCGTATTAAAAAAAAACTTGGATTAGCCTGTAAAGCTTTAGGTAGATATTTAATTTTAAGACAAAATTGTAAAAAAGGTATACAGAATTGATAAAAATAATTTAAGCGGTTGCTAGTAACTAATAAAAACAAACAATTATCTAAATGAAATATAAAACCAATTAAGTCTTACCATAATGTGGTTTAACTCGCGGCATGGACGTACTCCAAATCCTATGTTTACGGACAATGTCTCCAATATCGCAGACATAGAACGCTTCTTCTTGCAAGCCGGATTCGGTTATCTCCCTGATGATGGTCCAAACATCAGTTTGGTTATCTAGCACGTGAACACGATCGTCAATGTTGTGGATCTTCATAGCGGATATGTATTTAAAATTCGGTTGAGGAAATAAGGAAGTATAATATAGTTAGCTGGATATGGCTAAAATCATAAGTCGTAATAAGCAAGCTGAAATAAAGAAAGGGCAAAGTTAATATCTTGTTTTCAAAACAAATTGGATGTAGTTTACGTACGAGGCAGCCTGTGCTCAGAATGGCGCAGTTTGTGTGTGAAAAGGTGCGGGGGTGTTACCCTGTTAGCTAAGCTAGTGATGCCAAGGTGGCTCGGCGTTCAAGTATAATTTCCAGTTGAACGGGAGACGTTCGCTACTAATAGCGGGTGTAACAAGTGTTACAACGCAACCCTGAAAATAAAATATATGTTATTGGAACAATATTGATAATAGTAATTATGCATACTTTCTATTTGTTTTAACATCAACGTAAAGTGCTTTTATGTTTTAAAATTTGAATACTTGTTACATTGTAAATTCTAGGAAGAATAATGTTAAAAAATACACAAATAGGGAGGGATGGGCCATACCTTCCCTCTTAAATCTTTGAAATAATTTCATTTTTCAATTCTTGCAACCCCCTCCTCCCGTCATACAAAAAATGTCTCCAATTAAAAAAAAAAATTAATTCAAAATGTTAACTCTAATTGACCTCCCCCCCAATTTAAAATAACAAATTAAGCGACTGGTTCGTTAGGTATCAATCATCCTGTATCTACAGAAATATTTTTGAAATATACGCTATGAGGTCTATTATTATATTATAAAAAAACAATAATTTCTCACTATTTGCACCATGGAGACAATTTTACATTAATTGCAATACAATTATGGAAGGACTGTATGTAAACTGTTACAACAGGCACAAATAGGATGTTAACGCTGTACTTAGTGTAAATTATTTTTTCTTGTCAGAACAAAAACTATTATCTTAATGGTTTAAGTCGCCGTCATTATCTGATAAGAGATATCAAGTTGCGTTTTGAAAGCATTTTTTAGACGTCACCTCTTTGTCCAAGTTGTTTGATAAAGCGTTCGTAACCCATGGGGGTCAAACGCCAGTTTTTAGTTACGGAACATGTTGAAAGTGCAAGTGTAATCTTTATTAAACAAGGCTGCGTTCGCATAGGGTAGTATGAAAAAAGTTACAAAATTTCAAAAAGTCAAACGGTAGATATTTATTTATTCACGTTGTTTATAGATAAAATTCGTAACAATAAAGACGTAGTACCCATCCTTAAATCATTGTTAACTAATAAACACATAGAGGCGCTCAAAATACTTTTCACTCGTCAGCGATATTTATAAAAAAAAATATTTTTATTGCTCCTCCCGAATTTTATTTTAAATTTTAAATCTCTGACAAAATATTTTCCACTCGTGGGCGAATAATAAGAAAAATATATATCACTCAGTAGTGAATGATACGAAAAATATCACTCGCCATCGAAAATAACGTCTTTGTTTCTAAATTCCGTCTTCAAGCTTGTGTCTTCAAGAGAGCAGCCCAAGCTGTGCAGGGAATTGTTCAAACTGTTTTGACATGTATTCAAGTTGATTAGGGAGCTGTTCAAACTCTTCATGGAGTTGTTTAAGTTATTCAGGGATCTGTTCGAGCTGTTGAAGTTCAAATTGTTCAGCTCTCTGAACAGTTTGAACAGCTCCCCGCAGCTTGAATCGCTTCCTGAATAGCTTGAACAACTCTCTGTACAGCAGCTCCCAGAAACA
This sequence comes from Marronus borbonicus, assembly GCA_902655005.2. Classification (NCBI taxonomy): domain Eukaryota; kingdom Metazoa; phylum Arthropoda; class Insecta; order Coleoptera; family Scarabaeidae; genus Marronus; species Marronus borbonicus. Next base: position 6,591,963 of record LR737384.1, on the reverse strand, counting down.
CGCCCATTCCTTGGAATTTCCTGACAATTTTCGGAAAGTCACACCTGTATATTGATATTTACGATTATGAATTTAAGTCACGTCTTGTACGAAGTAGAATCAAAATCACACCCTGTATACTAAAATTTACGATTGCTATTAAATCACATCCTGTATATTAAAATATAGCCAAACTCGACGGAACGGCACTGAATAAGATTACTGAGCTAAACAGAACAATACCGACCACATCCGTGAAAGCCTACATTGAAATTTAATGGACTCCAAATTTTTAATCCCGAATTAAACCTAAAATTTTGAAGCTAATTAATTAGTTTGGTTGATATCGCTAACTAAATTAGTCAATAATTTTGATCATTAGTTAGCTCGTCTTCATCATTAAAATACAATCATATTTTCAAAGGCGGAAGAATTCAATAAAATCTTTCAGGAATTTATCCTGTCTCTGCCCTCATATTTATCGGTCATCGGCGCAAGATATATTATTCTTCACGAGCGATAAATATTCTATCCGAGAACTGACAACAAAATTCATGAGCGATAAAAACTATTTTAATTCTTTTCACAAAGTGATTGGTGAATATTATAAGATATTTTTCTTTTCGGAATAGAATTTAAAAGTTAGCCTGCTTTTTTTCACTTACGAGCGATATTCTTTGTCGTTCCTAATATTTTGCACACGAGCGATAAAAATCTCAAAGAATCAAAAATGTTTCGCTCGTAAGTGATATTTCCTGTATTCTGGAATTGTTTCTAGAAGGTATTTTAGTTCTAATTCGAGAATTATGAAACATGTGGCCTAGTAGTAACCAACAAAAATCAAAGTACAACACTTATATAACTATTTTCATGCTGCTTTTTATGGTATTGATTATTCACATTATCTTATTTGGTGTACATACTTTTATAACAAACATGATTAGTTATCTTTTTTGGGACAAAATAATCTGGACAAAAAAATCGAATATAGGACGATTAAGGAATCAAGATAGTAAAATCCGAAAATGTCAAATAGTTTGGGTGAAGTAAAAAATCAAACTTGTCCGTACCTTCGCAGATTTTATTAGCAACAAATTTTAAACGTGGGAAAAGTAAAGTAGAAGATTTTAAATTTAATAGAGAATTGTATTGCATTCCAGTACGTGCATGTCCAGCATATGCGCAATACTATGTTGGAACAAAGCTATCACATTTTCGAAAATGGATGTGATTATTTAATAGTATCGAATTTAAACAGGATTATTTTTTACTCCTTAGAAAAAGCCAGTGACACGTGTTCTGAAAAGTAACATTAAAAATGAGATTTTACGTAAATAAATTTAATTATATCACAGAACACTTGGCTCGTCCATGAATGAAATCGGTCGGCCAATTTTGATGACCTTGAAACGCTGTTACTGTACCACGTTTCGAAAAATTGCTTAATTGGATATGGTTAAGTGCAATTATTGTGCTGTGGTTGAAGTACATTGAAAGGAAACACTTAGTGGAAGCGGCAGACCAGATAACTCCATGTAATCTAGTCTGTTGTAGACAAACGAATATGTAATTTCCGGGAACTAGGTGTTCAACAATATAGTATTTTTAATGATATACTATACTGCAATGTACGTGACATAAGAAAAACTTTTAAGAAAAAAATTATTCTGTATAAGACTTTGTTTGATCTGCTGACAGTAGACTTTGGAAGTAGTTCTATTAATATTGTGCCCACACCCAGTTGCACTGATCATAAAAATTCTGCTTCAAAAATTACAAAAACAGCCATTTTACATTATTGGCGAGTTATAGAACAAGCAAAAATTTTTATAAAGAATTTTTCTTTGTGATACATCTCCGGTAACATATTATACATAGTGCTTGGCAGATTTTATTTCCTTTCTTTTTCAATTTTTTTTTTTAAATTTCCAAAAAAAAAAAAAAAATTTCCGAGTTAATAATTTAGTTGTTAATTAATTAACAACTAAAAGTAGACCTTTTTTGTTAACATCAAATAATAATTTTCTCTTTCTGTTATATATACAATTTCTTGGTTTTTATTCAATATTTCACAACAAAATACGTTATTACCAGAATCAAATTGCTGTATAAAATCGAAGATACGTTACCTTGCGTGAAGAATGTGATGATTCTTCGTTTCCGTTACATAAAATCATTCACAAACTGTCTTAATTTCCGCCAGCCGGTCAAAAAATAATACTGTAGGTTTTATAACACCGCACTCGAGTCCCACCTGTAGATGGTAACTATGTATTGGGCTAACAATATTTGACCGGCCTGGGGTTACGCTGGCAGTGCGACAGCCACGAGCGGGCCCCACGGCAACAAGTACTCTTCGAGCTTGGTAATTACTCTAAATAAGCGACTGCATCATATAAATGGCTTTTATACCCGTTATCAACGATTTACTATTATCATGTATACTTTTGCTCCTCGACCTGATACCAGCTGGAAGGGGATATCGTTCTAGAGAGTAGGATGTGGTACATTCGATGAATGAAGTAATATGTTTAGGTGATATTTTTGTTTCATCTTCTATACTAGACTGGATCTAGCCGCTTAGATGATACGTCAGCAGGCGTATGATACTCATTTGCAACTATGCATTAAGGACGGTTTTATCAGTAACATGGGAATACGTTCGGAGATACCGTTTACAACCGTATCTTTATCAATTTTAATGCTTTTTTAAAGGACGAATTTATTTTTAAAATGCGTGTGTGGTGCGTGTTCAAAAACGATTCTTGAAAGTACTATACCTTTCCATCATTTACGTCACCAAATGTTTACGGATTTGAATCAACAAGCGTAGATAAACGTTGCGTAAGCCTTTTAGTTTACGCATTTTTTGTCTAATAAATTTCTAGGAAAAACGTTATGCAGATCATGAAAAGATAATATTTGCTTTTCTCTTCAATGTCGTGACTAACTGTTCTTGAACAAGATCACTTAAAATATGGTAGTACTAAATTAGAGAAATACATGTGATGGTAAGCAAAGCACATGCCATTCCCGGATTTCGAAATTTTCCGCAATTTATCATTTTGTGCCGTTTTGTGACGCAAAAAGAAAATTTTGTGCTTCAATATTAATGTAATTGTAATTTAATGTACAGGTTGATTTGTTTTCGAGGTTTACCAGGAGGATCTCATTTATTAATGGAGATGGCGCAGTTCGCTTAAATTTAGAAAAGTTGCCAAATTTCCTGTTTGTTTTCAACCCGAAGAGAAAATGGACCATATTCTCAAGGTCATTTTCGATCTTCTAGCTAGTGGTGTGCATATGACGTTTCGGTTCTTTCTACTTTCTTATCGGAAATATACCACATATTGGCAAGTTTCCACGTATGCAACTGGTACGCTGTCTTGTCTTGCTACCACAAATGTTTGCGTTGATTTAATGGCGTATTATTATCAAAGAAGTTAGATACGTATGTGCGAAGTAGGTTTAAGTATCTCTCCCTGCTTAATGTTTCTTCATGCATAACTGGTGCTATATGAGATTTCCGAAATGCTTATCAACGTATAATCCAAAACGATAGTGTTGTTCTTGCCCAATTTTGAGTGGGATTCTATAGAATCCTACGATGCTCCGTTTTTCCGTTAAAGATTCCAGAATTGGTAAATTTTGAGTTTGTTTAACAAGATTCATTGGGTTCTAATTTTCTCGTTAACTAGTAGCAATACTCCAGTCGTCTTAAATTAGCACCAAGCTGCGACTAATCTTGTATGGTTTAAACTTACTTGGAGGTGAAGTTCTCAATACCTACTAGAGTCAGAGGCAAGTTAATTCTGAAGTCAGTTCGTACGTAAATGTTGATGGAGTAATTATTTATCTAGTAAATACAAGATTTACATAAACGCAAAAACATTGCCATTGGTAAAATATCCCGTTGATGTTCAGACAATTTTCTGTTAACATAAATATTCCAAAGCTGGGTAAATGATCCATATTCGATCAATTTCTGGATGCAATGTAAATATCTGGTATTCACTATTGTTGTATTCCGGTTCGATGAATGAAAAATACTTAATCTATCTCGTTTCTTTTCGTTGGAGTACATTTTTCTCTTGCTGATGAACGAAAAATGAAATGTTGAACAGGAAGAATCGAAACGTCATATAAAAATGTCAAGTACGCCATTGGATAGAGGATCGAAAGTAACCTACATAACACGGTTTTAATTTTTCTCTGCCGGGCAAACTAAAGGTACTAAAGACAAAAGAAGAAAATTGGCATCTTTTTTTTTAATATGATTTGACGCAGGTCCATTTTCTCTCTGGGTTCATAACAATTACAAAATTCAGCAACGTTGACTAATTTAAACCTCTATTTCCCATTAAACCAAACCAAACCAAAAATGAATCAGCCTGTATAACAATAAGAGATCTTTGCGATTCAACACAGCAATTCCTTACGTATACAGTTTTTGATAATTCATATAAAATAAAATTTACAAAGTTCAATTTTGTAACGCGCATTAGAAACTTGAAAGTATATGCTTTTAGTAAAACAACAAAATTGTACTTTGATATTGCTTTATTTATCTCTAGTTTTTAATTTTATAGTGTTTCGTAGAATAGTTACGAAATTCCTTGATAAAAAATGATCTGATATTTACCCATTAAGCGGAAATTTTGTTTTAGTCGTTTTTGTTGTTTTCCATTTTTAGAGCGAAGAAAACCAGCTGCACACATGTTTTGTAAAGAAAAAGAAGACAAATTAAGATTTAGAATAAAAAAATCGAGCAAAATATTTATTAGGCACATTATGAAAAGAGGGCTACAATAATTTCGTTTCAAGATACCATGACATAAACTAATTTGTTATCAATTTAATCATTTAGACGTTTCACCTAGGTGTCTTTTTATTTATTTCAAATACAGGCATTATGATTTATCAATTTATCAACAACAATTATTTTGATACAGATTGTTGTATTTGTTCCAGTAACATCTGCATTCTATATTTCATCACTGGCTGACCTTTACTGGTTTTCTTATTCAATTTCTTAAATTTTCGCGTCTTTTCTTTCTTGTATTCTTTAAGAGCCCTATCTCTCTCTTCTCTTTTCTTGCGAATTTCTTCCGTCCGTTTTATTTTGTCTTCCTTTATGCGTTGGTACTCCTGGTGTGCGTTTAGATGTGTTTTCTTCTTTTTTTTCGTCGATAGTTCTCGATTAAGTTCCGACACATTATCGTTCGTGATTTCCGAATTTAAATTATTTTCATTTTCCAATTCATCAATCTTTGAAGAATTTAAATCATCTTTTTGCGCGTCTTCGTAGATCTGTTGTACATTGAAATTAGTATTTGTATCTCCTTTAGTTTGTTTATAATACTCTTTCAATATAACTTTCTTTCTAGTCTCTTCCCATTGCTGTAGCTTATATTTCTTACTATATCTTTGTAAGCGCCATTTCTTCTTATCAAACGGCTTTTTAGTTGTGTCCAGCTTTGTATTTTGTTTCGATTTTGAAGCAGTTTCCTTTGTGTGAGATGTGTTTTTGATAAAAAAGCTGTTAGAAGCGTGACATTTGCTTTCTGATGTTTGAAAGTCGTTTTTATTGGGTTGATTCCGCATTTGATTCTGCTTAGGTTTCTTAAAAAACGTATCTCTTTTATGTTTACGTTCTGGTGTAATGTCATTTTTTGCCATTGCGTCTATTTCTGTCCAAATTATTGGTTTTCAATCCTGGAATAAAGTGTTTATATATGTAATAATTATAGTTTCTATTCTTATGTTTATGTGGCATATCGATAAGATATATTTCAAAGCAATTTTATTTTATTCCATGTAATGCATTCGTTCACTGTATAATTTAATATAAATGTATGTACGTTATTCTTGTTAGATTACTAGAAGATTTTATAATTTAATATCAAACAAGAATTGCATCAGAAAAATAAACCTATTTCCAAAACAATTAAACAAATTTAATAACATAAAAAAAGAAAACAATCTTTATTCACAAGGCCATAATTAATCCAAACAAATAAATGAAAATAACTTCTTAAAACAAAACGGAAAACCTAAATAACTTCTAATTCGACGTCATACTTGCAACATGAGAAATTCAGATTACAATCTTAATTACAAATTCAGTAGCAAAAAGCTCGACGGCGTCACGGAACCTGTCTTTCTACGTGTTCTTCGTAGAAAATTATACGCGCGTCGGTAAAATGGTGTATATATTCAGAATGTTGGACTGAACATACGCGGATGTTTTGATTTAAACAGCTGAAAATATCCCACATCGATCCGAGGGAGCATGCCGGCAGCGGTACACGTTCCCGCAGTTGGAAAATATTCCCCATCGGACCGAAAAGACAGACCGACAGCACTATACGCTCCTGAGAGCTTGATTGGTTTGAATCGTCCGTGTAAAGTAACAGACGTGCCGGCCAACATTTGACGGTTTATATAGCCGATCCTTGCGTGACGATGTATCAGCAAAACAATTTCATGACATTCCTTTATACAAATTGCAGTATTTGATTCGCACTGCGGTTCAAAAATTCTTACAGGGTTTTCGGAAATTATCGAACAAAACTAAAATTTTGATACAAATGAAATAATAATTATGACTTTGTTACATTTTATTTTACCTTGAAAATATCTCTAAATTTGTGCGGACGGTTCATGATTCGTCGTTTACTCGGTATGAGTTTATAGTAATAATTAAATTAACTTGACTCACGCACAACGGATTTTTTCATACAATCGCGCTGGTTGAGTAGTTTTGAGCCATTATGTTCATTCACGTTAAAATACAAAAATCGTATCCTTTGAATGACAAGAATAGAAAAGTTAACTAGTTATTTACGCACCATATTTGCTTTACACGTGAATTAATAATTGCAAACCCTCTTGACATCTGAAAATATATAAAGTGTTTCGCGTAATACGTTTTCAGTTGTCTAATATTAAAAATGTTTACGCTTTATTCTTCATTTTTTAAATTGCTCTAAGTCGTAAAATATTGGTCAGATTAAAGGATGGAAAAGGAACATTCATTTCACTTTTTGATGCTCGTCACATTATGACAGAGGAAATGAATAACATTCTAAATGTTGCTTTACTTTGAAGGTAAAAATTACGCACTTGCCACCATGGCGCACTCAATAAATTATTTCATGATTTTATTACAAAAGAAATTCGCAAAAGAATTAGATAAAAACATCTCCACAATCCATCTAACGAAAACCGAATAAAATATTACCGGTCCAAGAGGTCACAGAAGTTCATAGGAGAAGAAGACTACAGTTTTGTTAACAAACGAAATTGCTTGATGAGGTGAGTTTACTTCCGCTGCTTTTTATAGAAGAACGTGGAAACGAAAAAATCAATACAAATAACAAGTCTAAATGTCAATACACGTATGGTGTGGAATTTTCCGTAAGAAACTAATTAACAGCGGACACGTATTTGGGACTAATTGTCCCACAAGTACACGACCTACGGCAAAAAGAGCCGTCGCATATTGTTTTAGTAATACCGGTACTATTCAATGGCTGACTTACAGACCCAGTTTAACACCATTATATTTCAACACTAGTAAGAAAATTCCGGGTGAAATTATTAACTTGAACGAAAGAAAAAATAATTCAATTTCTAATGCTATAAAAATCTTAAGAAGACATCAGTTGTAGATATACATACAAGAATGAATGTTACTTTGAACCCTTCATTTAAATGTAAATTATTTAGTGGATAAGTTTTTGTCAAGTCTGTTTGTTTTTACACATATTTTCTATTGATTATATTTTTTCGTTTTTTAACATGCCTTCACATTTTCAGTAAAATGGATCGCAATAGACAGATAGTATATATTCGAAATTAGAAGATAAAGGGCTATTCAAAAATCAAAAACTACAGACTGTCCTATTGAAAAACGCAAATGTATATTTTCTTGGGCGCGCTCTCTACATACAATTTTAATGGTTATCACTACAGTTCGCCACTTTCCGTGCGCTTCACAGGTGTGCTATGTTATACTCAAGACCACCGGTTTGGAATAGGCTCAAACTCATTTATTTTAACAGAAACTCATGCACTCTACGCATTTACGTACAACGGCACAAGAGTAAACTTGGAGGGTACGCAGTAAACCGGTACAGTAAGCGACTCCTCCAATACTACCTCATCGCAAGCCGTCTTTAAGATTATTTTCGTTCCATCCGTACATGTGTTAAAATCAAGTATTTGTCTACATTTAATTTTGCAGTTTAAAACTAGTTTGGTATTTTTTATACATTCTTATTTTGGATAATTTAGTAGTAACATTACGACATTAACATAGACGTCTCTAGAAGCAGCCATGATTTGCATGGATTTGTCGTCAGTTGGCTTTCTTACCTTCAAAACTTTTATTTCGCTTATCTAATTCAACAAATAATCGTGAAATTATTTTTGGATTTTACGGCAGTACACATTAAAGGCATCTTTTGTTATAATAACATGTATGTGCGAATTGTTGTAGTTTGATAACCGTTGTTAATTGCAATTTGGGATTGTTTGTGTATAGACACTAAAACCGTAGTGTGCATTCTACATCAGACGGATTCTGATAATCTCTTATTGTCTGTAGACAAAGATATTAAATTCCACCTTAGCCAATTGCTAATTTTGTTTGGAGTACAACAAATGTAATGATTTCTATTTCGTGAACAGTTGATTAGATAAACGATGTATTATTGTACTATACAAATAATTTTATAGTATTTGCTAAAATTGTATACAATAGATTATATTATTAAATTTAATTCGCTCATACACTATTTTTATCAGTACCAAAAATAGCAAAAACAGTTAATGAAAACATCAAACGTGTGTTAAGGTGGCGTATTTAAGACGGACTGTAGCTAGGTATGTACGTTTGCATATTCAAATAATTTGCCAATTGACGCGTATTCGAATATGTATAATAATTTACATGTTTAGCATTCCTGGATAAAAACCGAATTTTTAAAAATCAACATTTTCAATTTCTTTCCACAACTAACATACCTACATAAGACCTAAGAAGTTCTTTTCTTATGTAAATATTATTCCTTTCTACAAAGTAAATAGCATCCCTCCAAATACACCAATTATTCGGCAAATACGCAATCCGTCGGTATGTTGATGTTAGAAATATCAAGTCAATTATTTTTTCTTAGTTTCTGCGTCCAATTACAATTGAAAGTGATAAACATTCAATAAAAAAATCAATAACTAATTAGAAAAGTCAAAGTAAGATATGTTTATAATCTGAAATATGCTTGTCAGACGAACAGCGATGACAGCGTCTTCATATATAAGAATATGCATGTTCAGCACTGCCAATTTTCACTTAATAGAGATTTACGTAAATGCTCGCTTATTTGACTATTTGATTCACAATACACCTTGGTTATTTAAATGTACTTTTAACTAAATCTCCTTTTAAAGGATTTGATAATATCGAGCGTAAGAATGACAACGTAGTTGAGTGTAGGCTTTCGCGACCGTAATCCATAGTAGAAATGTCTTTCGGGTGATGTCGCGTAGTTAATATTTTCTAAAGACTGTCTTTAGAAATCTTCTGAAGAAGCTGACAGCATGGTCAGCGAAACGTCAAGTAAAATATCAACTACGCAACATCACCCGTAAGACATTTCTACAATGACAACGTACGTTGTAAATGAGTCGAAAACCAATTTTTATAGTCCGCTATGGAAGACTTGGTACAATACTGTTGGGATATGGACAAAAGATATGGTATAGTGATCGCAGGCATTCGCAGGCTGGCGTAGCAGCTTATTGTAAGAAATAATCTTCCTCGTCTGTTTTCCAAACAAAAACACAAGTGCCGCGAAATTTCTTGAAATGTTATCCCATCTATCTTTGAGAAAACCTCACAGACCTTTTGAATAATTTTTTCTAATTTTTTGCCTAAACTGTCCATATTCTACATAATTAATCGTCAAACTGCCCGGGTATCTTTCTCGAAACACAGCCCACGTTCTGCTTAAAATTCTTCGGAAGTTCTTCATAGATGACCAATAAATTCAAGTAACCCTGGTTTGTCAATTCCAAAAATGATATTTTCTGTACGTTATAAAAAACTAGATTACGAAATGTGTGATGTACTACCGAATTTACTAATGCACTATGGAACTGTCATAAATTTAAAGATATTCTTTGAGCGTTCATGGCTAACTTTCGAACTTCTGAATTCAATAGCATTAATTGCGAATAACTCTGTTCAAGCATCAATTTTAGGTATAGGAAAATGTAATATCATTTGATGAAGAATTTAATATTCCATCAGTTACAATAAAAAAATATACAGGGTGTTGTATTTAAAATTACAAAGACATTAATGATTGAATTTTAACATATTTGATCGACATCATCTATAATATTTGCAGAAAAATGTCAACATTGCAGTAGCCTATAATTATAGCTTACTGACATGTAACATATCGAGGAAATCAGCCATAAAGTTCGAGGAGGATTTTACTGAGTGAAACGAGAGTGAAACACAAGAACTTTACGTCAAATTAATTGCTAAGTGCAAATGTTTTATAAAAATTGTGGCGATCCGTTTAAGAAAATGAAGCCTAGGAAGTTGAATAGACGCGTCGATATTCTCTAAAAGTTAGCCCCCTCGAACAAAATAAGTTTGCTAATATACAAATTTAACGTGCTAACGTTGATTTTTTTTTGAATTAAACGAAAAGTTAATTTCGTGATCAGAGAAATGGAGCCCACTCGAAAATGATACACCATATAATGCCCGGTTAACAACTATATCACATAATTTATACGCGCCACTGAATTTTGTAATTTTTTATTCGAAACTATTTGTCCTGTCACTATGCAACCAAAAAAACTATTTATTGTTGATGACATATGTCAGCTAGCAATAAAATATGATTCGGTAGTATGAAACGTGTACGAACATGTTTCAAAGAGTTAGTTAAAGTAGAATAGCGCCGTTGCGTAGGCAGCGAAACCAATTCGAACAATTAGGAAACAAAAAAGATAAACATTTCCGGCTGTTGGTAATGGCCATACCAAAAAAATGCAATTTTCCCAAATAATACGTTCATAACCACTTTTTAATGTTCATAACTTCGTTTTAATCTGTTGTTAAAAAAGAAAGTGGTATTTTAACAGCAATATATTACCTGATTTAGGATTATTAAACTTAATTTTTATCAGATTATCTATTGATGTTTCCGCTTACCGAAAAATTTCCCTTTCGATGACCTATGGACTCTGACATTACATGATTCCGTGAGTCATCAGTGCGACAGTGAACAATCGCACATCAATATTTACCACTAAGAAGGTCATTTTAAATATATTTGGGGGTAATTTTTAATAAACAATAGATTTAACGTAGCAATATAAAAAAAAAATTAAGGAAAAGAACCTAATTAATATTAAAAGTATGTATGTATAATCAAAACATCTTTAACGCGCTGTATACATCAGTTTACTACAAAATACAGCAAAATATATCACAAATATTAATTTGACATAGTTCATATTCGACCATAAAAATGATTTACTAAGAATAATTACGATAACATTTAGAAAAAAAAAAAAAACGGCAAATACGTTTTAAAGAAAGCACAATATGGCTGTCTTTCTTACCTTCCGATGCCACCCGTCGGGTTGGCTAGAGCGTTTCGGCGGAATCTTGGATTTTTGTAGATACTTCTGATTAAAAATCAGCGATATCGTTCGTCAGACAATTGGAATAACTGCTTTTTTGCCTTTCACTAACCACACCATGCCGGCACTTTCAGACCGTACCGTAAAGAGAATGACAGTTGCTACCTGCGCCACAAACTGATGCGGAATTTTCCTGAAACTCAAAAGAAGCATGCGTGATTGTACGTTTGTTAGTTAGGCAACCTTATTTGCAGTTCTGTTCGCAATATAAAAACTGTTGCAGGCGTCCGGAATAAGGGGAATTAATTCAATATACAAAGTGGCAAAAAAGTATTGAATTTTTGCGATGATCTTCCCGTCTATCTGGCCGCGTTTTTCGCATGTCGTAGTTTAAGACGCGTAGGGGGTAGAATAGGCACTTGTAAAACAATATTTCTTCTCGGAAGAAGGGATGGTACATGCATGGTATTTTTTCGCACGTCGTAGCTTCAAGGCGTGCAAGAGGTAGAAATAGGCACTTGTAAAGAATATCTGTGCTAAGAAGTAGGGATAGTACATGCATGTTTAGTTTTAGAAAAAGTTTTTTCTCACATCATTCGGTCACCGGTTGATGATGAGGACCATTCGTGTCCTCGAAACGGCCGTCCCGGACTAATTATTATATTACTATATAATAAATTAAACTTGTGTGGTGCGGAGGGTGCCGATACTTATGTGTTGTTTACCATAGTGTTAGTTGTTTAGTTTCTTTCACAGTTTTTTTTTTGTTTATTGTTATCATGTTTATTCTCACATTAGCTTTAGTTTATAGTTTTGGTTAACTCTACCGTATTTATTATATACATATCTTTTAATTGCGCATTTTCAGAATTCCCTTTTGTTTTAATTAAATTTAATTTCTTTCTATCACCTATTACTGAAATTATTATTTTTTTTTTAATTTGTGCAGATATATGAATTTGGTTTTCGTGGTTTTCTTTTATATTTACTATGTCGCCTAACAACCGTCCCCGCCAAGAGCTTATGAATACCTGGATTAAGGATCATGATTGTTTCGAAGTTGTCAGCAACACAGAGGTTTATTGCACAATTTGTTTAATTACTGTAAAATGTTCCACAAAATCTCCATTTAAAAGCCGATGTTCATGGCAATCCTAGTCTCTCGAATGAATGAATTTTTACGGCGATCTCTGTGAAGCCCTTACAAAATATATCCTTCCGAAAAGTAGATAATCCGGTCTTTAAAAATTTTCTGCCAAAATATAAGGGTAGAAGTATTCCCGACGAGTCAAAAACTATCTTCAAAAAATATACACAAAAGTCGTAAACAAAATTAAAACCTATGTAGAAAACAATTACTACTGTTCAGCGCAGTCGAAACTATGGATACTCATTATTGTTGTTTTGTATACAGATCGTCCAATAAAGCTATAGTTAGTAATGAAGTAGCTATAGTTAGTAATGAAGGCTCCATAATTTTAAACAACTTCTTTAGCTTAAAGTAGAAGTGTTCAGACGTATATTCTCCTTATTTTTTAGACTCAAGAATGCAATTACATATTAGCTGCTTACAAAAACAGTCTCCTTGAAAACATTTGATAACAAAAATTATTTAACAGAAATATTTTTGTTGTAAGTATGTACATTATCTATTAAATCTAATCTTTTAATTAATCAGATTAGTCTTTCCATTTAATAGGGATACCTTTTATAGCTTTTACAAAAACAATGAAACAAACATTTTTTGGTATAGATAGTTTTATTGTTTTTTATAATTTCGCCCTTAAGATTAATATAATTTTGAGTGCGTTCGAACAAATTTTCCAAAGGTTTTTTTTTCGCTCTGAGGCCAGTATTTCCAAAACATAGTCTTTGAAAGTAGCAGCTTCTTGAGCTGATAAAGACCACCGTCCACGCATTTTTGTTTAACATTCGAAAATATAGAGAAGTCGTTAGGCGATAAGTAAGTGAAAAAGGTCAATGAGACGTTAATTCAATGTTTTCCCTTTCAACAATTGTTTGACATGATAAAGGATGAGGCGATTTTGTCGATTGTTTTTCATGATTACATCTTCAGACTTCCAGCAAACAAACTATTGCTGTCCTTCAGCATTAACACTTTTTTGATCCTCAAAGCAATGCTTATGACGTATCCAGGACAAGCAATTATTTTCTTGGAAATACTTCGTGAACGAACAATTGGAAGTAGTTATGCATAAAAGAACCAAATCAAATCAATAGTAAAAAATTGAGTAAGCAGCAGCAATTCAGTCAGAATATTGCATTCTACAATAAGCAAAACGGAACCAAACATTATTTACATCTGCGGAGCCATCTGTAATATATTTATAAAATGTTTTTTTAGTTGCATAAAAACTAATCTGTCCTATGGTACTACCGTTGGTTTCCTTTTGCATATTTGAACCTTCCCTTACATAACATGGATAAAGAAACCATGAATGTGGATCGGTTGTTTTGTGTGTATTTGTTGTATCTATCTACTTGAACCTGAGTAACACTCTCAGGCTTGTTGCTTAAACGGTTTGATACTCTATATGAGACTGTAGACTTTATATCGACATGGAAAAATAACATATGTGTAATTCTAGAGGCAAAAGGCTACTTTGGTTGGCACAAGTAAGTACGGTATTAGTAAAATCCACATTATTGTGATATTAGAATTAAATGAAGCAGAACACAATGCCGAGACTGAGATTACTGGCTTCCCGGATGATAGCATGGCAGATGTCGATAGTATTCCTTCTCTGACTAACGATTCAAAGAATGAGCCATTATTTCAACGAAATGGTGAAATAGTACGGCAACACTCGAGAGATCCCGAAGATCAGGAAAACGATGAAATGGGGCAATTGGAAGCAGAGGTAGCCTTTGAAGTAATTAATATTATTGTCGATCTAAAAAGAGCAGAAAAGGAAATATGGTGATCAAATTCGGGTAAGCAGACGGCAGCTTAAAGAGTAGCAATAAACCATATTCTAATTAGAAAGGTAGAATTGTTAAATCTAAAATATTTAGATATAGATTTTTCTTGTGTTTTTATATAGTGACAAGTAACTGTATTTAGAATAACTTTAAAGTGAACAGCATCAATGTAATTTTAAAAAGTGACTAACAGACCTTCTCTGGAAGAAAAAATTTAAATAAAAGAGTTAGGTAGGGGCATAACCTCAGCTAAAAGTGTAATAGATAACTGAAAAGGAAGCTGGAAATAAATGGATACCTTGGAAGCAAAGTTTCAAATTGATTATATTGTTTTCCGTGTGTGTTGTTTGGGTCGTCATGCTAGAGCTGGTGTGAAAGACCTGCATTATTTAACAATTAAAATAAAGAAATATGAAAAATCTCCTAGTCATATTAAAGCCTGTATGGCATTATATTCTTATAAACTTCAGCTCTGCTTATGCTATTCTTTTATATCATTTTCAAGTTCGATAAATAATAAACACAAAATTAATAACAATCAAAAATTAACAATGCCTTTTAGAAATTAGTAAAAATTCCATCATTAGTTCGAGTAATCCTTTGGTAAGACTTTTGAATAGCGCCCATCGATCATGGCGACTTGTGTTTCGCCAAAATTACCATTTTTTTTTTTAGCAATTGAAAAGAAAGTGTTTATTGTGTGACGAAACTATAGGTGTAACAAGTTGGTAGAACATGGTGCTTTTATTTAAATATATATTTAATTGCAGAATTTCTAGGCATTTTTGTGGATTTAAGTGGGAGACCATTAGAAATAAATATCCTTGCGCACATACCAGCGCAGTACCCCTGATTTTTTTTGTAATCTGTCAGCAATTCCTGCTTCTTTTTAATTAATTTTTTATAATCGCATCCCCCTTTGTCAAAAGGTCACGCACCGCCACTGACGTCTCATAATTTTGAGTGTAAAGATCATATTTCAATATTATCTATTTAAAAAGCGAACTGACGTCCTCCGTAGGGAACATATATTCCCAAATAATCATTATATACAACTTCTGAAGTATATAAAATTTCATTCAACTTACTATCATGTGAAAATCTAATCTAGTGTAGGGGATGCTAAACCTGAATTGGAGAAAGACTTCTAAAAACGCAGTTTTTACTCAATTAAAAAACCAAACGAATGCCCTGTATATTTGAATAAGAATGTTATGCAGTATTTGACATTGAATAGCTTTATTTGAACACTTTTTATCTAAATACCTGCCTCATTCCATATATAAATAGTTGTAATAATTGAAGCAGTAATTAAAGACATTCTATGCAATACATAAACTTCTATAGCAAGCAGAAGTTGTGAGAAGTAGATAATTCCTCATGTACTGTATCATATTAACATGGTTTGAACTAAATTCTTCGTAATTAGAACTCATTAATTATAATCATCTTTTTGCTTTGAAGTCCTTTTACTGGATGCGATATAAAACTAGATAAAACTTATGCATTAATTACTACAGGAGCATGACCAAACTAAGTAAATGAGGTAATTTTCTTAGTACTTGCATTATGTAATTCTCAAGAATTATCTGATAGATTGTTATTGTCGTAACTAGTCGGCTCGTTGAAATGATTTTCCCAAAAATTTAAAATAATTACGTTCACAAATATTAACTAAAACATTATTTATCACTTAAGGAATCAACATAAATTCGAACATGTGACTGGACATCATACCAACATGATCTGCATTTTTTATTTGTTGCTGTTTATATGATTTACTTATTTGGTATTAGCGGAAAAACATATTTTGATTATTAAGTGCTAACGAAAATTAAGTCGAATTTTCAGAAAGATCTGACAATATCTACAATTTTGATGAATAACAGAGTACACTTTCTGGAACACACATTTACATAACACTTCCTTAATCGTCTCCTATATAAGAATAAGTTCCCATTAGTCAGTCAACCTGTTCAGTAGTGCACGTATATAATTGGAGTGTGTTGCATCTTATTTTCAAGTACTTGTTGTATTAGTGTTTCTTGAAGTAAGAGTGGGAACAACGACTGTTTGAAAAGGTAATTCTGCATTCGAATTAAAAAGTAGCACAAATTTTTCATATCAACGCAAAGTCATGAGAAATTTTTTGCAGATAACAATATTTGGACACTTGTATTTTACCAATTACTTCGAAACTTATTAAATCAATATTCTAGTTTTATATAATTTTATTGATTTAGTTGTCTTCTCTTATGAAAAATGAGAAATTTCCATTTACATTTCATCCGCTAATCAATTCTAATAGTGACATTCACTACTTGAGGGCATCCCCTAAGGGTGATGCGGCTCAAGCAATAATTAAATCGTTAGAATTTACAACAGCAAATTATAAAATTGCTTCGAATACATTTAACAATACGAAATTGTTTATGCATGATCACGTAAAATCTTTATTCGATGTTGAACCTATCAAAAGCGAATCTTCTGGCCAAATTCGAAAATTAATCGATTCCTTCTCAAAATATTTGCGCTCATTAGCTTCGCTTGGTTAATGACTCGCGGGATACGTTAATCACTTTTAGAAAGGCACCAAATTTGATGAAAACACCACAAGAGAATGGGAAAAATACAAAATTGGGTTGGGTCTTCCGACGCTAGAGCAATTGAAGCAATTCTTGAAAAATAGGGCGGATTTCTTAGAAATATTATAGCAACATGTGTCAAATTAATCAAAAGAAAAGTCTTCATATTCAAGGAACTTTACAAAAAATTGTGCAATGTATATAGACGGTTATCCGTTATATCTCCGCTTAAAATTTCAAAAGATTCAAATTCAAAATAAAATGGAAAAGTTAGAGGAGTTAAAACTTTCCATTAATTATTTAAAGTCGGAACACATCGGCAAAGATTGCAAATAGGGATCATGTAAGAAGTGTAAAGCAAAGCACAACATCTTGCTAGACATGGAATTCAAACAAAATGACAACAAAGCAGACAGAAGCGTTTCCCTGTCATCTAACGACTCTCAAAAGAACGTGTTACTGTAAACTCTGTTGATTTTTGCGCTAGACAATTGCAACACGCCATACCAAATTCGGGCAATTCTTGATTCCTGTACTCAGACCAGTTTTATCACTACGAGTTGCCGTAAAAGATTAACATTAAAAAAAAAGAATCTTCGGGGACGAAGAACAAAGTTATCATAAGGAGGCGTCCTGGACTTCATCAGGGATGGAATCCTTCCTCTGATGAAATGGTATTTGGGGAGAATCATCCAGTTGCATCCCGTTGCCGACGTGATTGCTCGCGTGGTAACGAACTGCCAAGGGCGTGATCAAGAGAGCAGTGTTCAAAAATATATCCATTACCCATGAAGGTGGGTCAAATATAAAAGGTCTAAACATATCCCCCATGCTTAGACTTTTTGTATTTGATTTCGAATTTCTGCGCATTGCGCATACTCTATAGATGTATTCGCGGCAGCAGTACAATTGTAGAAGGAGTAGTAGTTAAGCAAGGCGCGTATCCATGTGTTTTATGTTAAGCTTACAGTGTTGGTACAAGATTATACGGTCGGCACAATATCTGTGATGGTTAACTACGGTCGGCAGAGTATCAGTAAAGTATATAAAACTTTTCTAACGTTGGGGATTGATTGGCTTTAAGTCGGCAAAATCAGTTAAACGTTGGTCGACAACCGGGAAATGATGCTTGGCAGTAAACATTTGAGTAACATTAGCAAGCCAATGTTGAATCAATTGAATCGGTGCAGCGTCAGTTGAAGATAGTTGCCAACCGTTGCAAACATGTGACAGGTCGGCAGACAACAGTGAACCAATTTTTGGGAAATGTTCGTTAAAGATCGCTGCACGATAGAAATAGATAATTCGCCCAAAGATCAAGTAAGTATCCGAGAATATTGGGAGCCAATGTTTGCCCAAAAGTGTAAAATGTTCACAATTTCACGTAAAGTCGACATTGCTACCAACGTCGAGCCAAGCTATCCGTGATCGGTAGCCAACGTTGCGCCAACCGTCTGTGCTGCTAGAGTCATTTCAAAAAGTAAATTGCATTTAATTACATCGGCAAAATCAAGGAAATACAAATATCATTACTTCTAATGTTATGTAAAGTAGAAATATTGCCACAACCACAATAAAGTCCCTTTTATTATCATTCCAAGAATTTCTCGGAAGTACCGATCTTTTGAAACGGGTCGTTTGGGAATTATTAATGAACAATACATTTAGGAAATATACCGCAGTATCGCTCTTGTTTATTTATCACAGGCGTAAAGATATAAATTTGCTTCATTTTACTGTTAAACGTGTGTTGGTGTGCATCTGTCATTTTTGCGCGAAAGTTTTAAGAAAATTTACTTCAAAATGGCACGTGGCAAGCCTACCAGTATAGAAAAACGTTCACGCATTATTACGCTGTTTGAAGAAGGATATTCGGGGCGACAAATTGCTGAAAAGACAAATATGAGAAGTTCAACAGTAAATGACATCATAAAGCGATATCGGACAACTGGAACTATAGAAAATCATGTTCGTCCTGGAACACCTAGGAAAACAACAAAAGTTGAATATTTGAGAATTGTATTATTAAGCAAACGCAATAGAAAATTGACAGCGCCACAAATAGCAGCCGAAGTCAATCTCGGCCGTGAAGAAAAAGTTTCGGCGAGTACGGTAAACCGTCGACTTGAACAAGTGGACCTTCATGGACGCATTGCCATTCGAAAACCCTTATTACGTCGGGGCAACAGAGCAAAATGGCTACAGTGGGCCCGTTCTCATCTAGATTGCTCGTTAGATGATTGGAAACACGTGCTTTGGAGTGACGAGTCAAACTTTGAGGTTTTTGGGCAAAATCGACGAGTTTATGTCCGAAGATCTAAAACCGAAAAGTGGTCCCGAACTGCATTGTGCCTACAGTGAAGCAAGGGCGTAGTTCTGTGTTAAGATGAGGATGTTTCTCCTTTGCTGGGACGGGAGATTTACGCAGAGTGCAGGGTGTAACGAGGAAGGAAAATTATTTTGCAATACTCCAGAATCATGCAGTGCCATCAGGCTTGCGTATAATAGGCCGTAACTTTACATTCATGCATGACAACAACCCAAAACACACTGCTTTTTATATGCTTGCAAAAATAACTTTTTATTTATTTATTTTTATCTTTTTTACCTGCACATACAATAAAATTGCATTTTGTTTTTCTCTGAACGGCAGTGTACATGTTAAAACGCGATTAACATACACATTTAAATATATTACCTTTCATTTAAAAAAATGTTTGGTTACCAATATTTATTAATGCAGATACTATCTTTAATCAAAAATTCATAAAAAGCTTCGTTGCAAAATTTTCCTTAAACTGACACACAAACCTCAAATGTATGAAAGAAATTGAAATAAAGCTTAATTGGGAGATATTTTTCCAATCTACATGCATATAAAAGACTTAAATTTATGTGTATACATCATATATGCATGTAAATTGTATGTATGTATATCATTTTTATTTGTGCTATCGTGCTCGAAGTTTCATTTATCACATATAAAACTGGAATTACTTTTTTCAGTTTAATGAAGAAGAACTTAAGATCAACAATGTTCTCTTCCGTCTGCGTACTTTTATTAATTCTGGGTAGTTTGCACCACCAAGTAGGTAAGTATCTATTAGTAATAGATCATCAGCAAAAGTAAGCATTTGTGGTTTAAAGTTATTCTAAATGTATTTTCTATTAAATATTCATAGTCGTTATTAAATTGATAAAACCGGTATTTACTTGTATAAGTGAGATTTATCGCTTCTGTTTAATTGCTATTATCGGTCGTGCAATATACCACGTTCGATAGCAGTATATCACTAGACTGTTTTGTCTGCAGAGGCAACAAGATGTAAGTCCTTATCGTATTTTAAAGTGGATTGCAACCTATGTAGATGTAGTGAAGATGGAACCCATTACACCTGCACTTCAAAAATGTGTTTTAATGTAAGTGTAAAATACAACCTACGCGATGTTAGAAATATCAGTATACTGTATGTCCTAAATTGAGCAGGCTACTTAGGCTATGATGGATGTATTTCATGTATAATGATTTGCTTAAATTGGCAAAGTTGCGTAGTTTAAAGTGTTAAGCGAAGTTTTGTTAAGGAAATTCTAAAATTCATTCAAACAGTTCAGAAATTATTGGAAAAAATCCGTAAATCGATATTTTCTTATTAAATAATTACAATAATTATAAAAGTTAAAAATGTTTCTGATCAAAGGAGTTACGGTTGATCATGGTTGATTAAAATAACGGTTTCTGAAATATTGGAAGCAATTTCTTCATTTTATAGGGAGACGATTTGGTATGAAGTGAAATTAAATTTCTTTTGTCAATATCAAGTCCTTAATTTCTGACAAAAAAATGTTTTATATTTGCGAAACTCTTGAACCTTAATTAAGATTCTGTATTTTTAGCCTCTTCGAAATTATGGAAAACCAAATACACGAACGGGATTAATGCAGATGAAGAGCGGCATTAGTCAAGAAAGCGAAAGCTACTAAAAGAAAAGTGCGGTTTGAATTGATTTAAAGTATTGAATAATAATACTGTTAGAAGGACTATAAAAAAATCTTATTTTATATTTATAATTATAGGTGTCTTTTAATATAATAATTATTGAGGTTTAAGTATTTTTACCCATTAAGACCACATTGCATGATGTTGCGGTAACTTCTGCAATTGCCGCTTATTTAATTCTCTGCTTTTATTCATGGTAAAAGCACCGAAACTAATCTTTAAGTTTACCATCAGTTCATTTCCGAATTTCAACAAATGGACTCTGTTATTATTGTTAATGGCTTCGACTGAACATTAGGCACCTACTTATACTTTACGTGGCAGAACCTTCACACCTGAGACTAATCAGGTGACTAACATATCAGGAACAAAGACAAGTAGGAGAAAGGGAACACGCTCGCAGGAAAGTACAAAGGTTCAAACTTTAAAGTATAATATTAGTGTCGAACATATACTTGTATATTTTCTAAAATATATATATCGATATTGTTTTGAGCAATGGAGAGTTGATATTGAGTGGAAGTTGCATATTCAATTTTAGCAGATCACCTATTAATTTACTAATTTAATTTTTTCGTACTGACAAAAATTACAAGTGTCGTTTTCACCCAAATTAATTCTGTGTGGATAGGCTGGAAACCTTCTATAATTAAATGAAGACCTTAAAATTTTGATATTTTTTCTTTAACATGGATTAAAATTAGAAAAATATTAAGCATACACTCTTTTGTAAGGGATTAAACCCATAAATTATTGTGTAAAGTAGAAATGTTGCGACAACCACAATAAAGGCCCTTTCATTATCATTCCAAGAATTTCTCGGAAGTACCGATTTTTGAAACGGGTCGTTTGGGGATTATTAACGAACAATACATTTAGGAAATATACCGCAGCATCACTCTTGATTATTTATCACAGGCGTAAAGATATAAATTTGCTTCATTCTACTGTTAAACGTGTGTTGGTGTGCATCTGTCGTTTTTGCGCGAAAGCTTTAAGAAACTTTACTTCAAAATGGCACGTGGCAAGCCTACCAGTGTAGAAAAACGTTCACGCATTATTACGCTGTTTGAAGAAGGATATTTGGGGCGACAAATTGCTGAAAAAATAAATATGAGAAGTTCAACAGTAAATGACATCATAAAGCGATATCGGACAATTGGAACTATAGAAAATCGTATTCGTCCTGGAACATCTAGGAAAACAACAAAAACTGAAGATTTGAGAATTGTATTATTAAGCAAACGCAATAGAAAATTAACAGCGCCACAAATAGCAGCCGAAGTCAATCGCGGCCGTGAAGAAAAAGTTTCAGCGAGTACGGTAAAACTCCTTCATGGACGCATTGCCATTGGCAAACCCTTATTACGTCGGGGCAACAGAGCAAAACGGCTGCAGTAGGCCCGTTCTCATCTAGATTGGTCGTTAGGTGATTGAAAACACGTGCTTTGGAGTGACGAGTCAAAGTTTGAGGTTTTTGGGCAAAATCGACAAGTTTATGTCCGAAGATCTAAAACCGAAAAAATGATCCCGGACTGCATTGTGCCTACAGTGAAGCAAGGGCGTAGTTCTGTGTTAGTGTGGGAATGTTTCTCCTTTGCTGAGACGGGAGATTTATGCAGAGTGCAGGGTGTAGTGAGGAAGGAAAAATATTTTGCAATACTCCAGAATCATGCAGTGCCATCAGGCTTGCGTATAATAGGCCGTAACTTTACATTCATGCATGACAACGACCCAAAACACACTGCGTTAGCGTGTAAGAACTATCTAAAGGAGCAAGAAGAACAGCACACCCTGAAAGTAATGACATGGCCCCCACAAAGCCCAGATTTGAACCCTATAGAGTTGTTGTGGGATGAACTGGACAGGAGGATTCGAAAAATATGCCCAACTTCACAAGGACATTTACGGAATATTCTGCAACATGAATGGATTAATATTCCACAATCCATTTTAACAAAACTTATCGAAAGAATGCCTAGAATAGTTCGAGCGGTGATTAACAGCAAAGGAGGTTTTTTCTATGAAAAAAAAATATAATGTTCAGTATGTTATATTAGGCCAGAATAACTTTTTATTTATTTATTTTGTCTTTTTTACCTGTACATACAATAAAATTGCATTTTGTTTTTAGTTTCGTTTGTTTCTGTAACCTTTTCATGTTTTTTACCAACCGACCGAACTTCTCTGAACGGCAGTGTAGATCAAATGTAGGTATGTACTACTCATTTTTGTTTCTGCGGAAAAACACTAAGTGGGTGACATAAATTTTCGAAAATTGGAAATTATTATGTAGCATTAACGCTAAGAGGTAGAGAAAAAGTCTTAAGACAAAAATTGCTTGTTTAAATGAATTTTATTAAGCAGTCAAATAAAGTTTAATATATCAACATTTTTATACTTTTTTTTTGCCGAAATGAAAAGTATTACTAATGTCATTTACTGTACTGGTTTCATTAGATTAGATCATTTGTTACCAAAAAGATACAGGTTATTGAACAAAACAACATTCGACGAGTAAACAGCAAACACACATAAAGTGAATGAGATAAGGAAGTTATGTACCATATACACAGTTCATCACACTTGGGGTTAAAAATTGATATTGGTTGTGTAGCAGACCTGCAAAGTTGAAAATGGTCGCAATAAATATTATAAATGTAAATTTGTTCGCTGATGGTAACGTTCGAAGTTATCAATAGTAATAATGGGACACCTACCAATACCAACGAAATCGTATTGAACAACATAAAAGATATCCTTCTTGATAGTTAAACAGAAACATCGTTTTCACAGGAAACAAACAATCCTAAATTTTTGCAACCGCACAGACCACATTCTATATAATTTTTAAATAAGCTATACACGCCCAGACGGGAAGAAGCATTAGAAGCAATAATAGTTGAAGAAGTACAACAGAAGAAGGAGATATTGTCACTTTAAAATACATATTCAATGCCGATGAGAGTGGTTTTAATTTAGAGCCAAATTAACAGCATGATGCTGATATATTATTGTAAATTCTAGTGCAAAATAATTTATAATGTAGTTATCAATGTTTTTGTTATTTTTTTAAATGAACTTCATCGCTGCAACTACAGGTCTGTTACACAATCAATCAATCTCTATTACCTATTATTAATCCCAAATACCTTTACCTGGTGAAAAAATATGTGTATAAATATTTTTGTACCTAACATTTTTCTCTTATCTGCTTAATAAAACTCATTTAAACAAACAATTTTTGTCTTAAAACTTTTTCTCTACCTCTTATGGGGTATTTTTGATTTAAGAGAATTAACCGGCGAATTGATTGCGGCCAACCAGAACCCTCTAATCCTTTTGGTTTGCGAGCAATGGCGCTTCAAAATCGAATGAAAGAATTTTAATTTTTCAATTTTAAGACGCCGTAGCATCGGAACAGTTGGAGCTAGAAGGCTCAAACTTCTCTCCTTTAAAGTACTCCTCGAGATCTTTGAAACGAGCCGAAACTTGTTGTCCTATGCAGAGATATATAAAAGCTGTAAAAATTTGAACCCAAAGTGATGAAATTTTTGAAAGCTCTGAAAAACAAAAGTACGCAGTTTCGCCAATTTAACAGCGCCAATTGATGGCCCTATAGTCGCATATATTGTGCATAAAATTTCAGCCCGCTACCTCTAACGATAGCCGTTTGAAGTTTTCGGACCAACGGAAAACGACGTCGTTCCAGTTTTCGTCGATAGTGGTATATATGTACTTTGCCGGTACCGGACCACTATTTGTGAACGTACGATTTTATAAAATACCACATTGTATATGCTGTTGCAGTAAAACAATTTTTATGTAATGTGTTGTATCGGTTCGAAAGTTTTGGGAAAAAATATTACAGGTACTACACGTAAAAAACATATTCAATTATTTTTACACACTGTGTTACATTGGTTCAAAAATTTTGAAATGAAAAATTAAGCATGCTACATGTAAAAATAAAAAGAATTTTTCAATTAAATTTTTATCACATTTTTTCAAGAAATAATTTTTTCATCATTTTACCAGTACTGAGACAGTGGATATTGTTCAAAAAAATATAAACATTTCTTTGTGAGATTGGAAAAAGTGATCAGGATCAAAAGGGTCGATAATTCACCGACCCCCTGTTTAGAATTATGAATGGTAAAAAAAAAATAGTGTAGGTAGAGGTGAAACTGTGTAATGGAATTATTTATAATCTGGTCAGTAATGAATCCGGAGAATTACTTTCTGGAGTATCGGATGACATCCTATTTCTCTCGGAATATTCCCCATGAAAAAGAATATAACAGTTTGTACAAAATATGTTAAGTTATAATCATACAAATTTATGTTTATCAAACCATTACTCATTAAAAATAGATATAAACAATAGTACTCTTAAAATAATTCTGCTTTAAAGTCGCTTCTATTTTATTAAACAAATTATTTTGTTGGTTTATTAAACATCTGTAAAATCACAAAAATAACAGTTATAGGAAATGATTTATTTATTCTTACCAATATGGGAAAACGTTCTTCCAAAAATTGGACTTCAAACCGTAACTGCACCCGTCCTATCCTTTCATTATAAAATACGAAGGTACCTGTTGGATACTTCTCGGGGAAACATTTTTCCCTGTAGAATATGAGTGCTACTTTTTCACCTACTTTGATAGTAATAATATGTCGAGGTGTTATTTCGGAACGGTTAGAGCTAGCGAGCTGACACCTTTTGAACGAACCCAAACTTAACCTCCTAGTCCTGTGAAAAACATAGAAAATCGACATCGCTTCGGTTGTCGTCGATTATCTCCTTAGATATGTATCTCCAGTTGCAAGGTTGGGGTGTTTTCGATAGAGAATTTACTGGCGAATCGATTGCAACCAAACAACAATTAAACAAGTATTTTTTAATTCAAACATACGATTTGAAAAAAAAACTAAATTTTTGGCTAAACTAACATTTTTCGTACTATATTATTAAACGTAAAGTTTGTTATACATGGTGTTGAATTTTATAATATTACATATACACTGCCGTTCGGAGAAGTTCGGTTGGTTGGTAAAAAACATGAAAAGGTTACAGAAACAAACGAAACTAAAAACAAAATGCAATTTTATTGTATGTACAGGTAAAAAAGATAAAAATAAATAAATAAAAAACCTCCTTTGCTGTTAATCACCGCTCGAACTATTCTAGGCATTCTTTCGATAAGTTTTGTTAAAATGGATTCTGGAGTATTAATCCATTCATGTTGCAGAATATTCCGTAAATCTTCTTGTGAAGTTGAGCATATTTTTCGGATCCTCCTGTCCAGTTCATACCACAACAACTCTATAGGGTTCAAATCTGGACTTTGTGGGGGCCATGTCATTACTTTCAGGGTGTGCTGTTCTTCTTGCTCCTTTAGATAGTTCTTACACACTAACGCAGTGTGTTTTGGGTCGTTGTCATGCATGAATGTAAAGTTACGGCCTATTATACGCAATCCTGATGGCACTGCATGATTCTGGAGTATTGCAAAATAATTTTCCTTCCTCATTACACCCTGCACTCTGCACAAATCTCCCGTCCCAGCAAAGGAGAAACATCCCCACACTAACACAGAATTACGCCATTGCTTCACTGTAGGCACACTGCAGTTCGGGATCACTTTTCGGTTTCAGATCTTCGGACATAAACTCGTCCATTTTGCCCAAAAACCTCAAACTTTGACTCGTCACTCCAAAGCACGTGTTTCCAAT
>LR737384.1:6509798-6545050 GCA_902655005.2 Marronus borbonicus | reverse complement strand
CCTAGAAGAAGCTCCGTGACATTGATAACAAAACCATGTAGCAACCGGCATTCTCATGCAATTACGACGCGCTTTCAACCCGGAAACCCAAATTCTTTAAAAGAAAACAATGACCGCGGAAGTCTACAACAACACATAAAGTGCTTTTGAAAGTGTTGACGTTTCTGATGTTTGAATTTGGCAAAGTTTGGTGTTTATAACTGAACGCTCTGTGTTTGTCGAAGGTGTTTAATACCACGTCTAAACACAGCCAAATATGCAATTTAATCTCAAATTGTTCCAAATTATATTTGAATTCCGGATTTTTTTCCGGATCTTTTTAAGGAATTTGATGTACTATTAGGCCGACAGTGGGGGACATAACTTACTTTGCCTACTGTACATGTTTAGTTGTTTCTAAATAAAATATGAAATTAAAAGATAGTCACAATTTCGTTATTTCGTATTTTTTAATTATCTATAGTAAAAGGGTTGTGCATATTTTGTTCTATATTGTTCTTTAAAACCATCTTCTTCGTTTTTAGCTGGCATTCCAATTCTTTTTTTTGTTAAATCCTCTCCAAATACTTTTGTAACTTCTTGAGTTTATTTTTCTTTCTTGTATTCTTTGTCTGTTTTTAAATAAACATAACACTTTCAATATTACTTTTAATTGTTATTGTCAATAATTTTTATTATATGCCTTCTTGTTAACCTCATTATCACGAAAATGCTAATCCGACGACTTGATATTTTTTGTGGTTGACCTGATCGTCTGCTATGTTACAAATGACAGCGTCAACTTTAAATAGTAGATTAAATGCGAACAGTGTTGTGTGTGTTTTTTACAAAAAAATATTCTGAAGATGAAAGAAATTATTGAAGATAACTTGACTTTGATTACTTCCCATAAAGTAATATTAATGAGATCTTTTTTTAACAAAGAATTAATAATATCATTTACCAAAATACTAACTAAAAATACTTCAAATTCTGCAAATATAAAATTAAATTTTGAATTTTGAATATTAAAATTAATTTTATTATATTATAATATTTATTCCTAATTTTGATTTGTAATATGTTTTCAATTCTTTTTTTAGGTAACAACGTACTATCTGCTAACTGTATAAATGCATCACTAGAGCCAAATC
This sequence comes from Marronus borbonicus, assembly GCA_902655005.2. Taxonomy (NCBI): domain Eukaryota; kingdom Metazoa; phylum Arthropoda; class Insecta; order Coleoptera; family Scarabaeidae; genus Marronus; species Marronus borbonicus. Next base: position 6,543,917 of record LR737384.1, on the reverse strand, counting down.
CTTTCTTAGTACTTCAAGATTTGTGCGAACTAGGCTATAAAGTGAGCGAAAGGCAAAAAGGACTTGATTTGGAGCACGCTCTAAAAGTTTTGGAGAAAATTGCGATCTTTCATGCTACCTCGTATGTAGTATGTGAAAAGGTACGTCTCTTTCTACGTAGCCCTTAATAAAACAATGTTAAACACTTTTAAATTGCAATCAAATTTATAAAACCCTCTTTAAGATAGTTTCTAGAGTGTCGCTTGTTTTAACAACACATTTGCGATATATCACAATATTAAAAAATATTAGGAGTGGTTATATATCTGCAATTGAAGCTTGAAAAAATAATTTAGTATGTACATCATATAATGCGAAAAGCAACGGAAATAATAATATCCTGCGGAAGATGCAAGCGACAATAATTCTCCCATTCCGATAATATTGTTTAAATTAAGAGTAAAGTGGTAATAAGAACTTCCTAATTTTGTTAACGTGCTACTATTAGAGGTGTAAAATAAAGTTACTATTCGCTATCAAATACCCGTTACTCCCCGAGAACCGAAGTAACGATTGCAAACAGAGAAACGTATTTATTATGTTTTAGGAGCTGTTATTGTAGAGCGGGCCATTTTTGTCTGCACGCTAAGTTTCATATATGCACACATATATTACTCATTAGGTTTTAACGCAAGTATTTATCGGGAGGGAGTAATGTTAATTTATTTATTTAATTATAAATATTATATATAACCCATTTACCTTATCTACGTAGCACATAGAATAAGATTGCTGAAAAGTTTGCAGCATTAGGTATATTTCCAGATTTTTCTCGCTGAGGTTATTAAATCGGTTTCAGCGGAAGTATCTTGAAATCTTATTTAGCTTTCCTTAATAGCTGAGGCATCGTTGGGATTAAATTGTAAAACACAATTTTCGGCTCACTACCCTCGTAATCGCTTCACCGCTTTCACTTGCTAATTTGATTGAAAAATTCGGTTAAAGAGGTTCTTTTTTCGATCTGACGTTTCGTCCACGCTTGACCACAACCGTTTAACTTTAACTTTGATCTTTCTTTCGTTATCTTCGCGCACAGATGGCAGATACCTGCGTAACGTTGTCCGAGATATTAATTCTTACGAGTCACGTGGTTTGGTGCTACAATTCTACTCTAGAATGAAATTTGTAAATTACGTGTACACTGATGCAAAAAAGTAAATTAGCCTATCAATATCATCCCCTAGAATTATATAAGTAGTCCTAAAATAATGCTATATACACCAATAAGAAAGAACACTAAATTGTTTCCTGTGATAATAAGTTACAATAATAATAACAATTGCCAAACTGTCAATTCTAAAAATCTACATTATTCCTTTTATATATTTGACATTTTTTCATATTATAATTCTATGTTATTATTATTTTCTTTTATTTCCACTTGTTTTGTTAATTGTTGTTATTTCTTTACTTTATCGAGCCCATGTTTTCTTTTTCTAATGGATCTGCCATCCTTCAAAATGAGATATGCTAAGGTGTCGATTTATAAATGATATGTCGGCTTTCACAGCTCAGAGTACAAGTGTGGCATAGTTTTTGAATACCATATTTCTTGCACGAGTTTATGAAGTTTATTGGTCAGAACTCCTCCCCGTAATTTATGTTTTACGCCATGGTTCCGTTTTCGCCAGGGTTATTATTTGAGAATACATACGAAAACCATAATATAGAAAATATAACAGTAAAGTCTTTCTTTGAAAATATTAGCAAAGAAGCAAATTCACTCAACTTTGTTTGTGAAAAAATAAGTGAAGAAGTCATCCGTAGCGTTTCAGTTACCAAAAAAAATCTAGACACACATGTTGACAATAAGATTATGTTGAGTGTAGGCTTTCACGACCGTAATCCATAGTAGAAATGTCTTTCGGGTAATGTCGCGTAGTTAATATTTTACTTGATGTTTCGCTGACCATGCTGTCAGCTTCTTCACCCGAACGACATTTCTACAATAAGATTATGTATAATAACTGTGGAATCTATAATAAGTCGGTTCTGTAACAAGTAAATAACGTTCCAATTTCATATTAATCCGTACCACTTATGTCAAATTTTTTTGTTTTCTTTCAGGATTCCTCCATATTGAAGGATATATATAATAAAGGTATTTTTGCCAAAGTAGATGCGATAGTTGCGTGGATGAAATTAGGTTTCGAAATGTTAACTGACATGACGGCCAATTGTAAAGGTATATCCTCTTATATAAATGCGAATGTACATGTACGTATGTTTAAAAGGAGACAAGGTTAAGCAATTAAGAATATACGTAATTAGTATGAACTTATGTAAGAATTTAATGGGTTTTTTTTAGTGAAATTCCTTATTTTAACTTATACAAGGCCGGTTGCTTGTTACTCTATACTATATCTATGTATACTATAATCGTTTGATAAAGAACACAACATCAAACAATTATTTTTGAAGAGCTCTCTCAAAACCAAGTACAAAGATAGATCGTATCGCATTCTCAGCTCACAAATCTTTATAAATACAACATCCAATGTAAACATTCAATTAGCTTTAAAATACTAATCGATGAAATAAATATCTTAGGGGATGTTATACTAACATGAAAATATACAGCTAAAAAATTTAGATTTTTTAGCACCAACTTCTATTTTTGACCATTTACTTTGTTCAACATAAAAAGAAAACAATATAAGCGTTTAAATTCGCTTCCATTACTCTTCTTTGACACTAAGGCAATTTTTAGAATTAGTAACACTGTAAATCGACAAAAATTTATAATGAAATATAACGAACAATGACCAACAATAGCCAAAACAAACAAAAAAAAAAAAGAATTTTTTAGCAATATATTGGGCCAAATCATACGGACGATGCAGTAATGTCACAAATAAGTCGAATGTAATGCGTTTGTCAATTTATCCATTACTGCTTAAATAATGGAGAATTGAAATGTTGTTAAATTATTGTATGGGTAGATATTTAGGTAGGTTTAAATCACGTACTCGGAAAACTGAAACATCACTTACCACAACATTTCACTGAACTGTACCGTTCAGCTTTAATACTGAAGATGATAGCTTAGCTTAGTAAGGATTTTAGTGAAGTCTCCTGTATAACGGTAGTTCGTTTAAATGTGATAATGAGCTGTTGCGTGCTCTATACTAGCTGCCTACTAAAGGATTCAGTCTCTGATATAATGTAGTTGTTGATTACACTGTAGATAATTGTCCTGCGAAGTTTGAAATACTTTTAGGTTATGCATTAGTAAACACTATACAATACACAATTAAAGCGGGTAATTCTGGAGCAGTGATTTATTGTTTATAAAATTCCAAGCCTCTCTGAAGTTAATTTATAAAAAACCTTACGAACTATTTTCATCTTGTTGGAAATGAAATTTTTGTGAACATATTACCCACGAATTAGCTGCTTTGATTGAAAATTACTAAATAAGCCCTTGCACTTCGCGAAGCAGTTTAAGAGAAATACTAATATATCTGCAGGAAAGAAATTAATATGCATCCCAAATGAACGAGAATCGGAAAATTCCTCCACAACAATTCATCGATAAACAATTCCTCGATTATGGTAAAATTTCTCGACAAACAATTCACCGAATGGAAAATATGCCAACAATATCGAACTTCCCTTCATACTTTCGCTGGGCGTAGGATAAACATCATAATGCTGCCGTGTTGAATTTCATGTTTTTTTTTATTTTTTTCGTTGATCCTTTTTTAATATCTTTAGTAAGTTAGGTTGTGGACTACACTATGCAAGTAATCGGAAAGGGTTCTCGTTCATAATTCGTTATAAGATACGCGCAATTACGGTGCTTTTTATGAACAAAAGGGGGACCTTTAGCGTTTCCTAAATATTGCTATATCTGAAGCCCATGCTTGCTGGAACTTATGTTTCAAACGCTACATGTCACTCTTCTATAAAGTCGTTGGTTTTTTTGTCATAGGAAAATTGCGGTAAGCGGCGGTGTTGGCATCTTAGCGGGTGTTCAATTCAGGTGTCCTCTCAAGTAGCCCACGGGCATCCTTTGAAATATGGTGGGAATTGCGCCCAATGCGCCAATCAATGCGCCCTTGAATATATTTTACATTGTCATCCAATCCTAAAATGCAATGTGAAACATTTCAATTATCGTTCTAAGAGCTAGAATTTTATCAATTTTAAGATTTTGAAGCTGATCAATAAATTGACAAGTGTAAAATCGGGTTTAGTAATAGAGACATAGCAATGAAGAGAAACGAGATATGTTTAATATATTTATTCATTGAAGCGAAATACAACAATAGCGACTACAAGATATTTATATTGTATCCAGAACTACAACAACCATAACGTATCATTTTTCTAGAACTTGATAAAAACTTGGTCGAGAATGGATCGTTTCGTTTACGGAGCCTCCTTAACAGCAATTTGGGTGAAAATCAATAGGATACTTTATAAATTGCGAATTAAGTATTGTTTATATAATCGCTCTAGAGGTTGGAAAAACCCTCATCGCACTTGCATCCCTTATAGAAACTGTATTTTATCTCGGACTTGTTTATATTCCCCTTGATTTATCGCATGAAGATTTATTTCTGCACTTGGAGCTCTTTTGGTGAAAAACTCATTTGTTTTGGTTAGAGATTTTGATCTCTCCAATTTCCCCTTGCCTCCTCGTCAAAATTGCAACAAAACAATTATTTCCCCGAATTTCTTACATGTACTTGATGTAAAACAATATAATAATAGCAGTGAATAACAGTGATGGAAAGATCTTCGAGATATTTCTTTAAATATTGAGATATTCAGATCTGACAGTCCCGTTGCATTTGAAGATGTCTATCATCCTAATTTCGATGTTCTACTTAGTTCGTTTCTTACAGTTTACTTATGCAAAGTTTTCTTGTATGCATAAAGCTTTGAAAGCCTTCGACAACATTTTATACATTCCTTACTCAATCAATATGCTCCCTATAAGTACCAATCTAACTCCCACTTATATTTTTCACCTTGGTTTTACTCGGAAATGGTTTCTGGGTAAAACGTAGGTGGAAAACTAACATAAAATCAAAGGACATTACCGTAAGAAATTGATTAATACCAAAAACATATTCTACAATTAATTGGAACGGTTAAGGAGCCTAATATTATTCTTAGTGCCTTTTCTAATTATATATATCCTAGGAATGAACTCCATCTTTACAGAGTCAGACAATCCCCAATCTTATTGTTTTACACGTGTAACTAAAAATGAATTAATTACATTAATGTCTATTTTTACCAATAAATCTTACCTAATTTTCTAATGCGTGAGTGTAGATATGTCTTCGCTCTCCGTCTCAAAAATAATTATTAATTAATTAATACATCTAGAACTAGAAATCAAGAATTTCTCGGAAGTACCGATCTTTTGAAACGGGTCGTTTGGGGATTATTAACGAACAATACATTTAGGAAATATACCGCAGTATCATTCTTGTTTATTTATCACAGGCGTAAAGATATAAATTTGCTTCATTTTACTGTTAAACGTGTGTTGGTGTTCATTTTTGGTTGGTCGCGTTTTTGCGCGAAAGTTTTAAGAAAATTTACTTCGAAATGGCACGTGGCAAGCCTACCAGTGTAGAAAAACGTTCACGCATTATTACGCTGTTTGAAGAAGGATATTCGGGGCGACAAATTGCTGAAAAAATAAATATGAGAGGTTCAATAGTAAATGACATCATAAAGCGATATTGGACAACTGGAACTATAGAAAATCGTGTTCGTCCTGGAGCATCTAGGAAAACAACACAGGCTGAAGATTTGAGAATTGTATTATTAAGCAAACGCAATAGAAAATTAACAGCGCCACAAATAGCAGCCGAAGTCAATCGCGGCCGTGAAGAACAAGTTTCGGCGAGTACGGTAAAACGTCGACTTCAACAAGCGGACCTTCATGGACGCATTGCCATTCGAAAACCCTTATTACGTCGGGGCAACAGAGCAAAACGGCTACAGTGGGCCCGTTCTCATCTAGATTGGTCGTTAGATGATTGGAAATACGTGCTTTGGAGTGACGAGTCAAAGTTTGAGGTTTTTGGGCAAAATCGACGAGTTTATGTCCGAAGATCTAAAACCGAAAAGTAATCCCGAACTGCATTGTGCCTACAGTGAAGCAATGGCGTAGTTCTGTGTTAGTGTGAGGATGTTTCTCCTTTGCTGGGACGGGAGATTTATGCAGAATGCAGGGTGTAATGAGGAAGGAAAATTATTTTGCAATACTCCAGAATCATGCAGTGTCATCAGGATTGCGTATAATAGGCCGTAACTTTACATTTATGCATGACCACGACCCAAAACACACTGCGTTAGTATGTAAGAACTATCTAAAGGAGCAAGAAGAACAGCACACCCTGAAAGAAATGACATGGCCCCCACAAAGCCCAGATTTGAACCCTATAGAGTTGTTGTGGGATGAACTGGACAGGAGGATCCGAAAAATATGCCCAACTTCACAAGAACATTTATGGAATATTCTGCAACATGAATGGATTAATATTCCACAATCCGTTTTAACAAAACTTATCGAAAGAATGCCTAGAATAGTTCGAGCGGTGATTAACAGCAAAGGAGTTTTTTTCTATGAAAAAAAAAAAATAATGTTCAGTATGTTATATTAGGCCAGAATAACTTTTTATTTATCTATTTTTGTCTTTTTTACCCGTACATACAACAAAATTGCATTTTGTTTTTAGTAGTTTTTAGTAGTACCTGTTAATGATACTAATACAAAAATTGGAAGTTAATGATTGAGGTGTTATATTTGAGTCGAGTCTTACTTATAAGGCGCATATCTCACATGTGTTCTGTCTGATATTTCATGTTTCTTGGTTTTACAATGCGCGTCGCTAAGTATTAGAACGACTTAACTTTGCTAAAGTCCGTGTACTTCCCTCATGTTTTAAGTAAAGTTGAATATGCAGTGTTAGTTTGGTATCCTACGTATGCCTGTGACTCCATTCTCTTAGATGGTGTTCATCAAAAATTTTTTAAATTCTTTTCTTTCAAAATTGATGGAACCTAGGTTGGGGGGTACATCACAACACATTATAATATGTTATCTTTGTTAAACGGAAGACACTCCATCTGTGCTAAGTTCTTAAATAAACCTTTTTCAAATAAAATAGATTTCCATTCGTACGTGGGCGTATGTCCTTTCTTATACATGGATAAATTTAATGAGACGGGCACCTATGTACATATATATATCCTATCCAGAATAGGCAACAGACAATTGGATGATATTCATCACATGAGCTTTTGGTGGACCATTTATTAATTATGTAGATTATATATACACTAAATATATATAATTTTAATTATTTCAAAATTTAAAACAATTTCTGTTAATGGGCTTTAGCCTGTTGGCTAAAGAAGCGATATTATTGTTATTGTTATTAAATCTGGTATTTCCTGGATAAGTACTAACACATCTACACGCGAAGTAGCATCGAAATTAAATTTACCCCAGGCTCAAGTATGGAGAACTTTACATCGAAGTAAGTTAGCCATAGCTTGATGATCATTTAAGACGACTGGACGAATATTTTTTAAACAAAATCGTCTGGTGAGATTAATCCAAATTTACCAATTCTGAAATCGGAACAGAAAAACGGCACTGAATCCCAGAGAAAATAGAGCAAGGAGACATCGTTCTGGATTAAACGTTTGGATAGGCAGGATACAAACCAGTTATGTATGAGGAAACATTAAACGAAGAAAAATATTTAAAACTTCTTTCCACATACGTATCTAATTTCTTAGATAACAATATTCCATTAAATCAGCTACAGCATTTATGGTAGCAACAAGACGGCGCACTGATTCACTCCGCCATTCTGAGGAATTACTTAACCCAGGAATTTCGAAACCGTTGAGTCGAATTGGAAATAGAGGTTGTTGAATGGCCTTCCACCAATATCATGAATAGCGGATTTCAGAAATACTGCTTTTGTACTCGCAATTAGCGCATCCACCTGTGCGTAACATCTACGAATTGTCTCTGCCCCAAGATATAGAGCATGAATTTTACATGTAATGTTAGCACACTGTTCCTTAAGAGACCGGCCTACAGAAAGCATGGCTGCGGCACCATCTGTCATAAACATTAAGACTTGATCTCTGGATATTTCAACTTTTCCAATGTGCTTAACACCGCTTTGGCAATACATTCTTCTATTCGTCTAGAAGCTAATAAAATTGAAGATGACGATTGATGTGGTTCCATTTTGCGCACGATAACATTAAGTACAGAACTTTTTTTGGAATCAGTTGTTTCATCCACACACAACCACACTTTTTTATTTTTCACTTCAGCCTTAATTTTATTTTCTAAATGTAGACGCATGTACGATTGTAAATAATTTTGTAACGTGGTCCTGTTCGGTAATGTAATATTGGCGTAGTTGTTCCAAAATGAAATAAATTAATCGTTGTTTAACAAAGTAAACGCCAGATTCCATTGAATCATCATTGTACATAAATCTAATAAGAATTGTTAGTATTTTGCGGCGATGCCGGTTTTGATATTATTATTGTTTGCACTTTTCACATGCTGCATACAATGTGTTGTGACCAACACGTTAAATATATATCGCACACTAAACATTTAATTTTTACGCCGTCGTAAGTCAAACCCGGATAAATCCTTAATGAACCTACACACCGTCTTTAATGATAGCTGTTTTCTCAGTCTACGTACCTTCAGCATTATTAAAAACAGAAGACAGAGTACTTCACTGCTACTATTACGTACGTTCCAGGCGGCAGCGAGCTAGATACTGACTAGTGTTTCGCGTGCGAGAGTCCATTCGTTAGTTGCGCCGATGGTGCGCACCTGAATTTGCCTAGTCTAGTTATGCTGTTGGTTATGCAGGTTGGAAAGTGTACCAGGATGACATGTTAACATTTTCAGTTACTTTTAATTGCGAGGCAAAGCGGTATCGATGATCTCTTCCCACCAATTTCTCCGGATTGATTTCTTTAACTTCGTCTTATACATATAGTAAGATAGATTTTGTTAAAAAAAATAGTCCATTAAACAGCTCGTGCTGCGAAAAATCGAAATTACTAACGTAAATGAAAATTATATTTGTTTGTATGAAAATTTTACTATCATTTTAGATTCAGACAAGCGTACATAGAATTATCGTTATGGTAACATCGTCGCCATGGAATCGCAAGGCACTTCAAAAGGTCTTTAATACATCAAGTAATCTATGGATGGAGATTAGAAAAATAAGAGAAAAAATAAACAAACCTTTCGACAACGACAACTTTCCCTAAATTTCCCGGAAAAAAATTAAAAATTAAATATTATTATGGGAACCTTATCGTGATATTAAGGAAATTAGTAATGCCATTTGATCCTTCTAATCAACAAAAATTTTCTACTCACGATTTTGAGATCACTGCGGGAAAGATTTGGAAAAATTGGACCCTGGTTCAGGATTACAATTCCAAGATTAGGATCACCTCAAGATCGGATTTCAGGTACCGAAAAGTAAATGTTTCGGCCAAAAATAAACATAAAATTCAATTTTTAAATCCAATTTCTGAATTTTAAATTTAATATTCAAAATTCAGCTGTCGGTTAGGGACTTCAGAATTTGTATAGGGAAATATAATTTAAAACTTCATTTAAAGTAACTCGCACGCATAAAAATTGTTTCTTTTATCTTTCAATTTGCAAAAATAAGTAGATCCTACAATCGGGTCCGAAAAGAAACACTGAATTTTTCATTTATTTAAAAAAGAGTCTCATAATAATAATATATATATGTATTTCGTGTAACTAGTACATGATCTTCACCTCCGAAATCGACATCAAATTTGTTATTTTAAAAGGAATATAACTGTCCATATTGTTATTTTATTTTTCAACTTTTTTTTGTAATTGGTGTTAATACTTCTTTTGTTGTATTCTACATGAATGAAGAATAAACTCAAGATATTCTTGTTTGGTTAGCCGTTGATATTCATATTTGCCGTTATTCCGAGGCATGCCATGCGCTGTATTCAGCCTAGTTTATTCCGGCACTCTTGGGTGCGTTGCCACAGCAAAAGTCATTGTTGATATCACCATCACTCTCTTCCAAACACTCGTTTACAAGTCCGTAAGGCCATAGTTGCCTTGTTTTAAACTGTTTGAATGTACAAATTAGCTCCTCTAGACACTTAACTTCCTCCGTTCTTTGTAACTTCACGTAAGTCTCCTAATCGTTTTATTCCTACGTGTAAACGGTGCAAAGTTAACCCTCATCCTCAAGCCCTTGTAGGACATCTTCGACCACCAGATACCAAAGCAGAAACGAAAGCACTTCCTCCGGCTCTCTCCTCTCTACCGGCCCTTACCTCCATGGTGTGGTTTTTCACGGAAGCATATACAGGTTATTCCACGTAACTGGTTCATTAAAAGTGTATGATGCGCTACTGTTTACCTATTTTTGATATTCTCGGGCTATTATCTATTGAATCGGATCTATTAAAGCAAAATATTTTTAAGATGTCACTTCTGGAAATCGACATCAACTTTGTTATTTTAAATAGAATGGCATAATTTTTCTTACAGTTTTGAATTTTTTACTAGATTTTCATATAGCTACATTTATTGTTATTGTTTTTGAGTTATTTTATTTTTTTTTTGTTTTTTAGTAACTTTCATTGCATCATTTAAAAGTTAATATCCCAATCAATAAGTAAAATAAAAGTTTCAAATTTAGAGTATTGTTAAACCAGATAACAATAACAAAAAAATATAATGCTAAGATACCTTAGCTTCCTCATGGTATTGATGGAATAATTCACGGCAAACGCAACAAAGGGAGAGAAAAAAATATTACACTAACACACGGACATGTTTCTGCCTACCCGGCGTCATCAGCGTGGTTTCGAGAGTAATTTTTTATCTCTACCTTCTATCGCTGTTATTCCATCCTGTTATTCCATCAATACCATGAGGAAGCTAAGCTATCTTAGCATTATATTTTTTTGTTATTGTTTCTAGGCATTTTCTGATGTGTTCTGTTCAGATATATCAAACTGTTTGAGATACATTACTCTCTAATATACAGTGTGTTCAAGAAAGAGAAGCAGAGTCATATTTTCAAATGAAAAAAAAAATTAATTGAATAGCCTCTATACGAATGTACATTATTGGTATGTAAATCCATATGGTTATTATGGTTTTCGAAATTCCTTCTTTGTAATTGATGTTAGATAGATAGATTATAACATTTACTTATCAATGATAAATTGCATTTGAAAATATAACGTTTTACTTCTCATTTTTAAACACTCTGTATACTAGACAGTGGTGTATTTCAAACCATTTGATGGATTGTTATCTGGTTTAGCTACAGGCAAAATTTGGGACTTTCACTTTAATCATTGACTGGGGTACTAGCTTTGAAATGATGCAATGAGAATCACTAAAAAAACAAAAAAAGATAAATAAAATATTCAAAAACAATAACACTTAGCTATAGAAAAGTCTAGCGAAAAATGATGTTTCTGGAGGGAGAAATGAAAAATGTAAGAAAAATTAACCATTCCATCTAAAATAATAAAATTGATGTCGATTTCCGGTAAATCGGAAGTAACATTTTCGCAAATTTCCAAGATTTTTGTTTTACGTTTTCTTATCTTGATATACATAAATGAATAACTATTTCAAATAATCGTGCAGCTGTTTCAAAACTTAGAGTACTTAGAGGAATCGCACAATCTAAAAATTTCTTTCCAATTTTCGTTTTTCTCTATCCAAATTTTTTGTATATTTGGACATGAAGATATTTTTCGATATTCTAATTTTTAACAATCACTTATTATTAAAATGTCGAGTATTCATTAATTCTATCATTTGTAAAAGCCGTTCTCTTTGTTTGCTTCTCCCTTTCCTTTGTAATTTATATAGGAATATTAATTAAAAAAATATATATATTGATTTAAATTCGGCAAAATATAGCAAATATTCTCAGCTGTTTTAATTGGAATGTCTTTCCTATAATGTTTACAAACTTATCTTTTTATATGTATGTCTTAACAAACACGCGCTCATGTGATAAGTAAGTTACATAAACAATGGCCAGTACGGTTGGTTCCGCGAATCTTTCATCTAACATTCGCCCAGTAATTATGTGTTTATATCGTCTGACGAACGACTATAATTATTCTTTTATCGGGTATCGAGTTAATAGGCCGATCGTTAAAATGGATGAACCGTTACGACATTCGATTATCAAATGTCTCTAACGACTCCTGATTCCTGTGTATGCGTAAATCTAATTCGCATTTTGCTGTTTATATTTTCATGCTTTGTTCTTTTCTATTTGTTTATTTTATTGAAAAGAAAGGAATAATGGCAAACCAGTAAACTAACATTTCACGTAGAAACTGCTAACATTTTTTTAAAATATTAACATTTTTGCATAGAGGGTGCCTTACTTTCCCCAATATTTATTCGAAAACTAACGTAGATAAAATTTTGCAGTTTTCTATCTAAAATTATGGTGCTACCGCACCTTATTAGCTGTTGCTACATGAGTAGATCTATTATAAGAGTGCCCTTATACATATTAGAATAGTTGGAAGTTTTTGGTAAACCTTTTTCCTTTAAATTAGTGGGTGTTGGGAATGGCTTATTGGAATATTGGTATCGTGTAAATTAGGGCAACAGATTTGCAATAAAATGTGTTCCGCCATCCTCAGGTCTGTACAGATATACGACGGAATGGATTTTCAACTTTTTCTAGTTTATGTGAGCGATATTTTAGGATTGCATGCAACAAAAATGTTATTCCTTAGGTGTTGGTATAATATTTTTTTCATTCTTTTGAGCAAGAACGATGAGCGATTAGACTGTATGAATGATTGCCTTCTTTACTTTTCTACACATTTTTGGTATATAAACTATGGCTTATATACCAAAAATGACTGGTTTTGCTGCACTGGACATATAAAACGTCTTGCACAATTTTAGTATTGTTACTGAATATAAGGGTTTATTAAATGTTTTTAATATATCTTTTCAATAGAAAATCATCAATGTTTCAAACATAAACATGTTAAGATGTCTCGTCGCAACATTAGAAACTTTTAAGATTGTTTAAGATGTTGGGTATATTTCCAAAACAACATTTTATATTTTCGTAGAAATAAACTTTAGAAGATTTTTGAAAGTGAATTATCTGACATGTACGCATTTAACTTTTTAAATAACTATTCGCAAGCAAAAATTATAATGCGGGTAGGCATGTCAAACTTAGATTACTGACAAAATTATTCTCTTTAATAAATTGATCCATTCGATATTTCGATACCGCATTCGATTAATAATAATATGACTTTATTGTGGCATCAGTATAAAAATGCGTATATTATACAGTGAAGCCCTAAAAAATCTTCCCCTCCATACTAACTTTTGAACGACAGAAGCTAGCGTTCTTAGAGAAAATAGGTCGATTCCTATTTTTTGTGAAATAGCTTTTGGCATTGTCGATATTTCAATCACGTTTCCGGTGTCATCAAGAACTTTCTTATTTTAAACGGAACATCCTGTATATTTTTACGTTATTGGAAAGACGAATCCAATAATACTACATATATTACACTTTAGTTTAAGAAATATTCCGTGTGCATGTGCAGCAATAAAATTTTTGGTATTTTGTTTTGTCGTTAGGCAAAGTTGGTTAGGAAACAGCATCAAATTATCTCCTGTGACGTTAGACTGATTCCAAGAACTCGTTGTTAAATTATACTTGCTAAACTGTTAAATCTCAATTCTAGACGCATAAATTACTCTTGTATTTATTGTTATTGTGTCCTGCAATTCTCATATTTTCCTTCTTATTTCTAGGTATTATTTTTCTGTTGTTATCTTTTTACTTTATAAAGATTTACAATATTGTTATGTTTCGCTTTATGGTAATTGTTGCCAAATTTGCAGAATATTAAAATTACTTGGTTTACTTTACATGATCCGTGCCGAGACTATTAGAAAATCAACGACATGAAAGACTGAGAAATAGGCTCATTGTCTATCGAAAACAAAAAATTTAAACAAATCTACCATAATTAATTAATTGCCATAAAGGTCGATAAAGGAAAGAAATAGCAATTAACAAAATAAGTAAATACAAGGGAACATAACATCGAGAACAAAGAATAAAAATATGATTAAAAAACAAATACCAAGACTAAGTTGTGCTGTTATAATTGAGATTTGATATTTTTTCAATTATTATTATTAGCTTGCTTAATGACGAGTTCTTTGGATCAATTTGGCATCACAGAAGACAATTTGGCGCTTTCCTGGCCAACTTTGTATAACAACAGAAATAGAACACCTTTATTACTGCGTAAAATGCGAAACTTTACGTCACTTCTAGTGAACTCGGAAATGTAATTGAACTGCCGATAACGCCAAAAGTTGGCTAACAAAGAATAGAAATTGTTTTTTTTCCGAAAACGCTAGCTTCTGTCGTTCAAATGTTAGTGTGAGGTGTATAGGGCGTATTCCAATGAATTTTGGTTTCTTTTTCTTGAATCAGATTTTTAAAGAACTTTAGACAATGATTTATTTGAAACAATACAGCAGACAAGCCTCAATGGAATGAGCAGCAATACAACTTTAGATTAAGCTATTACTAAATGAACTGAACAATTGAACGTTGATATATATATACATTAGCATTATTATTGTTAATGACGTCTTAATAGACGATACACAACATAATAGTATTTGCAAGATGAATCAGAGGAACTAGATGACCAAAGTTATCTGTTTACCCCTTGATAAGGATTGATGAGTCATTGTTAGAATTCATATAATTATTGAAGACAAATCGAATCTTGTCTAGCATATCTTCCTAGGTTGTTGTTGGATGTGTATACACTTGGGAAATGGTTTAGGGCTTCCCTCCCTACGTTTTGCAAAGTATACAAATACCCTCCCCCAGTTAAATTTTCGTCGTAAAAATATTACGCAAAAAACATTAAAGCTGCAATATACGTAATAAGCCGTTTTTTGGTAAACGTAGCTTCATCAGTCCGTATTACTAATTTTGAGAATTTCGCGGTTTCTTGAGATTTTGTCAAAAACCATTCGGGAAAACCAATGTGAATGGTTCTCGGCATAATTCTAAGAGTGAAGACCAATAATAATAATAATGATAATTCTAAAAGCAATTTCCGAGTCTTTTAGTGAGTTTACGGGGTATGCTGCGATCGCTATTTGTGTCTCGTTGCCGTCAACATATGATTTTTGTTTTACAATCTCTTTTTGTGAAAATGAATTATTTTTTCTTGTCCATCTTTTTTTATCAACAAAGAAAATAATTATTTGACATTTAATACTATTCCACGAAAACTTAGATTGCCATTGCAGTAATGTATTTTTAGAAAAAATATATTTGCCAAAAATCATTATCACAGTAATGGCTCGTTTTCGACATAAGATATTCACATTTACTTGAAGGGATTGCTATTTGAAAAAAAATCAATTTTTGAAATGTTGATCGTCGATCCCGCACTTGTTTCGAAAACTTGAACACCTTGTATAGTATTTTCAATCTCTTCATAACGCTATTAATAATTCGGATCTTCCACATTATTTTAACGCGACGACTCTTCCATAACTAGCATAGTTTACAATTAACAGGTCCACAAATTGTAGTTTTTTTATTCTACCTAGTTCTTGAAATGCATAGATATGATTTTTCTATTTGATAGATATGTATGCAAGATGCATACATATGATTTTTAACATTTCTATAATTAACATATGCGGTTGAGATTAAAGATACTCTAATCACTGAAAATATGGAAATTAATAGCTATATCGACGTCTATAGACGTGAGCATCTGTATTATTGTCTTTTGCTTTTGTTATTTGTTTGGTCTAGACGTTGTTTATATAGTTTCGCTTTGTTTTTAGGCACTTGCACGAGATTATTATTTACTTTAGAGTAATATTAGAAGACTCATCCAAAAACAGTATATATACACTCCGCGACAAAAACTTAGACGCGGTAAAATGTTTTAAGGGTTTTAAGGGTTATAACATTTCTTTGCGAAACTAGCAAGATATCTAATTAAGTTTTTATTCATAAAAGTAAAATAAACCTAAAAATATCTCCTCCAGTAATATATGAACTAAATAATAAATTATTACACTAATGTTTAATGCGACAAAAATTTAGACGCTCTGTTGCAAATCTAAAACAAAAATAAACAAATGAGTGATCAGTAATGCGTAGATCCTCCATTGTTCTTAATCACTTCTAATAGTCTGTTATTAATAGATTTATATAAATTTAACACATAATTTTGAGGGATATTCTGCCATTCAGTCACTATTGAAGTTTTCAGTTCCTGTATCGTGAAATATTGACGGCCTCCGCCATAAACGCGACGTGCCAATTCATCCCACATGTTTTCAATAATGTTTAAGTCTGGTGACCGTGCCGGCCACTGTAAAGTTTTAATCTTTTTCTCTTTAAACCATTCAGTAATGGTTTTTGCTGTATGAATTGGCGCGTTATCTTGCTGAAAAACAAAATTGTGCCCAGCCGATTGGTTTCCAAAACGTAGAAGATTGTCAGGCAATAAGTCTTTATACGTCACAGATGTCATTTTGTTCGCGCAAAACACTACCTTACTTTTATCGCGGAATCTAATCGCCGCCCATATCATCACAGATCCACCCCTAATTGTCTGGTCATTTTCACTTTTGGTTCCTTTCTCAGATCATGATAATGATGCGAGTACCCATCCGGTCCGTCCAAATTAAAACGTTTCTCATCGGAAAATATAACTTTTCCCCATTGTTTCTTCCAGGATATGTGTTCTTCAGCAAATCTCAACCTCGCTTCTTTGTGTTTCGCCGAAAGTGGCGGTTTTCTCAACATTTTCTTCCGTGATATTGCCGGTGACGCCTTTAAAATCCTTTGAACATTACGCACGTGCGTTTGTAGCCCCGCCTGTTCTGCAAAAACTCTCGTCGACGCAGAAGTATTGGATACACACCGCAATATCATGCGTTTATCCCGCTCACTTACAGCTTTCGGTCGCCCCTGGCCTTTTGGTTTGCCGTAATTTTCCGGATCTTTTAGGAAATTTCTAACGCAATGATCGCTTCTTCGTAACCGACGAGCAATTTCATTCTCACTAATACCATCTTGGTGCCAGGCTATAACTTTACCCCTTTCTATCAAGGATAATTGTTTTTTTCTACCCATATTGCAAACACTTTATAAAATATAATTTCTCGTGGTGAAATGTGTACACTTTACCAGCACAACCACTGCATATAAAGAGAAGTATCAAATTAAAACATTTTTGCTTATATTAATGTAATAAATGCATAGTCGAGTCTAAATTTTTGTCGCATTTAAAATTCCTATTTTGATCTGGGAAAATCTCAATTACCCCTCATAAAGCAATAAATACCCAGAAATATCTATAAATGGACTATTTACATAACAAGTATTAATAACCCTCATTTACATTTTATATAATGTCTATAAACTTTGTTCGGTAAATAAAAACGATACCGCGTCTATGTTTTTGTCGTGTAATGGATATACAACTAATTATTGTTCTGTTTTTAATAACGTTTTATCATTAAATTTATATTCTCTGCTATTACATGTTTCATGTAACCTACGTTTTGTTTTTCATTTAGATTCAATTAAGCTAGTCTGAGCATTGAATGCGCAAATATACACCAGCATTTTTATGAGTACTTTCAAGCGGGCCTAACGTTTCGTGATGGTACGGAGTACTTTTGACGTTTCTTCAAATACCCACGCTAAAAACTTACTACCCTGATCTGCAGCTAATTCGTTTGAGATTCCGTATTTTAATATAAAGTTGAACGAATGATTTAGCTACAGTTTCAGCTTCTTTGTCTGTAATAGGGTATCCTTCTGCGAACTTTGTGAGTTCACATTGGAGAGTTGAAATGTATCTATTGTTTTCGTTATCTTGATTTAAAGGTCCCACAAAGCCTATAAGTAGATCTAGTGAAGCTGAGTGATGATGGTCAACAGTCCTGAAGGCCGTCGAACTTTGTTGAAGGTTAAACAAATGATGATCTTTGCTTACAGGCAAAGTTTAATTTGGGCAAAGTGTCACAGGACTATTCAATCGTGCTTTCCTTCAAAAACTGAACAGGAAAAGGCACAAAACCCGATATCATTTGCTTCAGGATACTGCTTGAGATCTGCTAGTGCTTGAGGACTCATTCTCCATGACAATACTCGGCCGCATGTTGCCCTTGTCGTAACGGGACAGCTGCTCCGATACGGTTAGGAAGCGTGCTGACTATAATCCTGACATGAATCCACCAGACTTTGACTTATTCCAAAAGTTGAAAGAACGAGAACATCGTTTTTCACTTTTCTGCCGCCGTTACCAGAGCAACTCCGTCATTATGAGGAAAGTGGACTACAATGAAGAGATATTGCCAACCAAATAAAGATGTAACTAGAAAAAATGTTTTGAGATATCGCTCGTATGTTTTTGATCTTTACCTTGCGACCCTAGGTTTATCAAATTCTGTATTATTTGTTTAAATGTGTTTTGTGACGATTTTTATTTTTATGGATGAGTAAAGGTAACGCATGTACTTGATATCATTTAATTGCATTCTCCATAAATAATCAATACATTTTAATGTATACTCTTTCTTAAATCGATCGATGCAGTTCCCGGCGAGACACACTGTACATATAATAATTTCTATTGTTGGGAGGTAAAAGATGCACAATTAGCATCGGAGCACGCGAGTATCAATGCATTGACCAATACCGGTTTTTGCTGATCGATGTAAATATAGTTTATCTACTACACTATAAGGTGTTACTGAAGAATCTCTGTATATCGTACAAAACTGCATGTGTAAATTATATCTTTCTTCTTGAATGGTTCTTTAAAACTGAATTTTATAATTTCTCTTACTATTACATCTAAAAGAAACTGCTGTACAGGATGCTGTTAATGAATGTTGTTATTTATTGTAGAGTTTAATAAATATCACGAAAAACTAAAGAATATAACTGAAGGCGATATTACGGAACGTTGTCTCGCCTCATGGCGCAGGCATCCAGGTGAATTTTCTGTAATAAATCATGGCGATTCCTGGGTCAATAATATGATGTTTTGTTATGACGAGAAAGGCAAACCCAAAGACTGCAAATATGTAAGTATAGATTCGTCATAATTTCACAAACTTTATAATAAACATGCTTCTTGTTTTGTTCTTCCTTTTTGCAGCTTGATTATCAACTATGCCTTTATACCAGTCCGGCAATTGATCTACATTATTTTATATCAACCAGCCTGGCGGATGATGTCATCCAAGATATGAATCATTTGCTGGATTTTTATTACATCCGGTTGTTAATGACGTTAAATAAATTGAAATGCAATTTAAAACAAATACCATCACTTAAGGAATTTAAGGATGATTTTAGGAGAAGATCGTTTTATGGTACGTATTCACTAACGCATACATACTTCACGGGCTATTCATTCATTAGAATAACACACAAGTTCAGTTGCTTTGTAATTTGTGCATGCAAGACATTTTTAAACATGACACTATCTCTAGTCTTCTAGTCTTTTCGTAACAGGAGATATTTGTAGATATACTTGATATCTTTGAGCACGTGTAATTCTTTACTTCTATGAAAATGATACCCACAACAAGACATTATTATTGCAGGCTTAGGTACCATTGTGACGGTGTTATCCTTGGTTAAAGCAGATAGTCGAAATGATGCCAATTTCGACGAAATTCTTTCTCCAAATGCGCCTGAAAAAGGCTTCCGCTATCACTGCTACAATAATAATGCTTTTAAGAATGCAGTGATACGACTTTTACCAATCTATGACAAATTAGGAGTTTTTTGTTAATAATTATGTATAAGCACAAAAGTTAACAGAAATAAGAGGAGCGAATATTAAACGCAGCCAAAACTTTTTAGTTGATTAAAAAAAATTGATAAACGGTGTGGACGTAACATTAAAGTAAGATTCTAGATCTGAATACACATATATATTTATTATCATCTCAATTTTACTCTTTGACAGAGTAATATATAATACATATATTTTTTAATTTATTTTAATAATCCATTGAGTTAACGTCAGACGACCGAGGAATGGTTTTAGTTGATTTCTGGCATTATATAGGAGCCATTCCTTAGCTTTTGAGCGCAGTGCTTCGAATCATTGTCCTGCAGCAAGATGAGGTTATCTCGTAGTCCTAATTTTTCTGCGCTGACTTTACATTTTTTTTTGTGTAATGAATGTGATCCATTTTGCCATCAATAAACTCTAATTTTTCAACACCGGCCGTGGAACCCCACATCATAACTGAGCCACCTCCGTATTTGCAGTTGGTTGTAGATTTTCGTGATTAAACGCTCGCCACACAAATTTTCGTCTGGAGGTGTCAAACAATTCAAATTTTGCCCCGTCGATCCAAATGACCTTGTTCCAAAATTCGACAGACTTATTCACGTAACTGGTGGCAAACTCCAACCTTTTCTTTTTATTAATTTCACTAATCTACGGCTTTCTCCTAGCTACACGTTCATTGTACCTACTGCTACGAATCACTCGACGAATAGTTTCCATACTGAATGATTTTCCTGTGTCTGTTTGCATGTCTGCACAAACTTCTCGGCTACTTAAAAATGGGTTTTTGTTAATAGTTTTTAAAAGTTTTCTCTCTTCTCGAGACGTTAATATGTTTGGACGTCCAGTGGGTGGCCTATTAGTACTAATGTGAAAAGCAAACTTATGCATAATATCCTGCATAGTACTGTGTGGAATGCCAGTATTTTTCGCAAATTTTCTTTGTGAATACCTTTGTTCACTTAAAGATAGAATTAGCTGCCTCTATGCCAGATTTCTTTCTCGAATTTTTGGCATGTTATTCTCGTAATACACGAATACTCAGTAATAGAACCTTCATCACTAACGTACACCGAGTAATCAATGAAATTGTGTTTCATTGCGGTAATCCCCTGCTGGCCGGATACTTTTGTGTGCTTGCTATAATGCGTATTTTATGTTATATTTTTTGTTTCTGCAGTTTTTGTTATTCTCAATTTAAAACTTTGCTATACTTAAATAGTACTAATAAATAAATGAAATAGGCGCATTAGTTGTTTCTTATTGCCTTATAATTTAGAAATATTTTTCGTATATTCCGTTGCATGGTGGTCGGATACTTTCGTGGGCAACTGTACTTAGCGTATTTCGTAACCAACGGATCTTTTGAATAAAATTTGAAAAACTAATCGATTCTCGAAATTCTGGGCTGGAAGCTGCAACCAATTTACAACGGAGTACTTCCTGCTGTGATTCCTGTTTCGTGAATGGTAATTTCAAAGTTATATAGTCCAAATGGCTTTTGTTTGTGTTTTTCTTTAATCTCTCGTAGAAGAAAGCCGGTATAAAATTTAGTAACGATAAAGATAAGATGCTGTACGCACAAAAGTAAATACCTTAATCTACATTATATTCTGAACTATTTAATTTCAACAATAGCGGTGCAAATGGTAAAATTTCAACATGATCGTAAATATCTAAAAAAGGAGTTGTCTTTAGGAGCAAGGTGGTCTAATACAAATTATTTACATGCGATGTATACAATTGATTAAGCTTTAAAATAAGAAAGTTGGTAACCACTTCCGGTTAAACCGGAAACTCGTAAGTGAAAATATTTTTATTTAATAAGTCCGATGCTATAACTATCTATTCCAAAGTTTTCATTCATAATAACCTCATTAAAACTTCGAACCAATGAATTTCATCAAATGCCAGCATGCTCGGCGACATCCACGTGCGACGATTACAATTAAATTTATTGTGACACCAAAACATTGGATGTATCTTTACAGGATTAAGTACCATAGTGACTGCGTTACCCTTAGTTAAAGCGGATAATCGAAATGATACCACGTTCGATGCGTTACTGTCCCCAGAGGCTCCTAAAAATGGTTTTCGCTATCACTGTTACTATAATGATTCTTTTAAAAGTATAGTAGCTCGTCTTTTATCATTTTACGATGGCGTAGGAGTATTTTCCTAAAGTATGTATCGATGTGTACGTGAAATAGAGTAAAGCAATTGGCGCTTCTAAACAAATACTTATTGACAACTAATATGTGGGTATCTACGTCGTATGCTATTCAGCTTTAGGTTTCATTAAAATTTGTATTTGGAAATGCTTTAGTTTTACAAGTATTGACTTAATGTAATTGCTAGTACATGCATAAAAACCAGTTCTCTGAAGTTATTATGTAATTGTAAGGAACATAATGTATTGTGATATTAGTTTTTTCTGTACTTTTTCACACTTGCTGATATCGATCGCTTGGCACAATAAAACAAAATAATATCCTTACAAGTACATAAGAACGCGATAATTTTATTGTCACTATTATGTAAATTGTGCGTTTCTTTATGAATAAATTGTGAGCATATTATGTGAGTTTCCTTTCTTTCTTTATATTCACTTTAAGCTTTCATTTGATGCAATTCTATATTGTTATGATTAACGCAAAAAATATATTCATGGCCTTTTGACCATGGCATTAATATATTAAGATACAACGCGCATAAAGTCGGTAAGTCTATGTTTGTCGTTCTGTTTTAATATCATTTTTTTTAGGAGGTTAAAGGTTCTACTTGAAAAGAATAAAAAATATGTTGTAATCAGATTTGGTCTAAAGCAACGCAAAAAATTAATGCGACCTTTTTTTAACCATTAAAAAAATATAAACATAAATAGCATTTTTTATGAACGATGTTATTTATTATAGATTCCACAACTATATGAAGTTCAAGGACTTATTTATTATTATAAAAACCTGTTTATTAAAGTAATATTCTTGTTACCTTAGTTATAGCCGAGTGGTAAGTAAATCAGGAATGTTTGTTAAATAAATTTACATTTATAATGGTTATCAATTTACAAATACGTGAAGGATCTACATTGACGTTAACAAGAAAATGATGTAAGAATTAGTGTGTTTTCGTTATCTCATAATGTTAGAGAAATAAATTAAATTATTCTTAATCCTGAATATTGATTTTCCTAATTATTCAAAGGAATTTATTAGAACGATATATATTATTCAATACGTAAATATTTATTTTTTGTGTCACACTTGTCACATATTAATAATAAATGAGTGAAATAAATAATTTCTTTTTGAAGGAAAAAAAAAACAGGAAAAACGCTACTGTGATCCTAAAATTTTACAAAGTAATTTATTAAACCCAGCGTAGATTATTTAGGCCTTTTATATTTAAATTTTGAATTTCGGCGCATTATTATTATTAATTACTAATAATTAATCAACAATAATTTTTAAAATTTTAAAATATAGCCGAAACGCAAACTCCCCTGCTTACATATACTTACAAGGGAACATTGGCAATCCGAAAAATCAGATTTCAATGAAACTATGGAGATTGAAAATTTGCACGATTTTTAAGTTAGAAATTATCTTCAAAAAGGGGGGACCGGATACCGCGCTAAATATTTGTTTTCGAAAATAATTTGTAATATACATCAAATTATGTTCGAAATACCAATACTGCTTCATCCCACAAAAGTTGTAACAATACGTAGGAAACCGTAATATTGATAAATAAATTATTTCTAAACAAACTATATTTGTAGTAAAGTGTTACATATTTCACTTTCCGTATATGTTGCTTGAACGTTGTAAACTACATTCAAATAAGAACTAATCAAATCAGTTTATGTTAGTAAATTTTCAATGGAAATTTTTGCTATACAAAGAACGGCATCATACATCTGGTATGTATATCTGACCTTTAAAAATAATCAATATTACTGTATTAAGAGACTACTAACTCCATCAACTCTGTGTGTCTGTTCAACTGTCTAAACACAGTTTGCTTATCTATATTATTACTGGCCTTTTTAATAACGCATCCGTATGGCTTTAACTTCTGCCGATTTTACAGGATCCAGCCAAATCCAGTTTGTAGAGCCAGCCTTAGTTGAATTTGTAAACATTGCTGGCACTTTTTCGTTTCGCTATTAACGTATTGAAATCAGTATCAATACTTCGATAAAATATGAGAAGGTTAAAAACCTTTTGATAGGAATAGCATCATGCTGAATTAATGCCAATAAAAAACTTGAACAACATGTCCTTGGCCTTGTTTTCGCACATACTAGTTTTAAAAAGCATATAATGCCAAATATAATAACGGTACTCACACAGTGTGCTATATTAATAACAGAAGTCAGGATTTGAATACCATCTAGCGCATATTCTAATTACAAAGGAATAACTAAATACTCAATAAATCATATTGTCTTTGACAAAATATTGATATGTTGAGTGAAATGAAAAATCGAATTAAGTGATGATGATCGCAAGTCCCTGTCGTTCATTTTCAACGCCTTTACAACATAGTTTTAATTTACTTAGAGTAAGTGTTTTGTGTTTATATTTGTTTTGAAATTCGTCTTTTTCTCCCTTTTAGGTTAATGCTCCAATTCCTTCTCTTTTAAATTCCCTCTAATCGTTTTCTTAAATTTTTGAGTTAATTTCCTTGCTTGTTTTCTTCAGAGTAGTTCTTGAATTGCTTATAACTGTTTCAAATGAATATAATCGTTGTTAAACATTTCCAAAAAATGTCAATATTGTCAGAAAAAAATGTTTTTTTTATCAGTTTAACCCATTGGCTGCCCGGGGGCAGATTCAGTGTATTTGTATCCATAGAAATGAAGGAAAATACAGTTACAATCGCTCTGCCTAAGGGCAGCGAATGGAATACGTTATATCTGTCCACTTGTTTAATCGTTGTTGAATAATAATTAAAGTTCGCCACTTTCCGTGCGCTTCAGAGGCACCGGTATGGGAGTGGTCGTTCGGGCGTGTGATTCGTAATATATAGATAGATACTTCTATACTTGCATCAGTCTCGCGTCCCCGCTCCATCGCATAGTCTAATATGTGAAGCATAAATTTGCGCATATATTACGAATCACACACATGAACGACCACTTCCATACCGACGCCTATGAAGTGCACAGAAAGTGGTGAACTTTAATAATAATGTAATATCTAGTTTATCGTATACAGAGTGTTCAAAATTTGGGATCCGGTTTTGAATATTCAATTTAAGAAAATCGATTTTTTCTTAATGGAGCTCACTGTATATGAGTACAAAAACGCAATCAGCAACGACGTATATTAGATGTGACTATACCTATTTTACATGGTTTAGGAGTTATAAACAATTGTTTGCGTTAATTAATATTTTACAACAGTTAGCCAACGTTTTTACAAAAAATCTTCAAAAGGGCTAATAATATAATAATAAAAATAACAGACAGCAGAAAAAAGAATGAAAAGAACATACTGGGATATGAAAGATAAAGACTTAGAATTACAAATTACAAATGCGCTTCATTCTGCTAGAGACACGGCAAAATTCATTTTTGTATTCCTCTTCTTGTAGTTCTTCAAATTTGTACTGTACTTCTACAAGATATGTATACTTGATGTTTTATATGACTCCGAAAGGATTAGGGTCGGGAGATGGGAGATTGGAGTCCAAAGTGTTTTTTTTCAAAAGTGTTTGTTATTTCCCAATATAAAATAAATTAACCATATACCTAATCTATCTTATAATTATTTAATTCTTCTGCAATATCTTTGAATAGTTGAGGATCAGGGATTTTGTCAGAGCTAGACAATAATTATTATTTTTCCATGGCTAACTGAGTTATAAAATTTAATTGATTGTTCCTAAACTCCTAAACTATCAGGTGTCCATTTAATGATGGTCAGCGGCTCTATCTCAGCAATGGTAAGCTCCACAGGATTCAAAAGAAACAATCCAGCTATAAAGTAACCAATGGCGTTTAATTAAAAATAGTTTTCGATTGGATCCCTCGTGTATTTTATTCGCATTCTACTCTATAACGAAGATAAACGAGATAATCGAATCGTTGTCCCGAGCCATCTCGTTTACATCCTTAGCCACTGCTACTGATTATCAGAAAATTTTAGCTTCATACTGTTTACATAATAGGTGTGATTTTACAATCCCAGGTTGGAATAGTTTCTGAGTACAATTTTCTTTAGAATATTTGAAACGAGGTACTAAATAATTTGCGCCTACGGGAAGCAGGTTCCAACCATGTCGATGAATTATCGAAACTCAAACTATTATACTCTGTATATTTTTCAAGCTTCATTTTTCTTTAATTATTTTAATATCAAATTCGGAAGGTTAAGTAGAAATAATACATTAATATCATTATAATCTAGAGACTAATGAGATTTATTAATAGACTACTTTTTCAGGAAAATCATAATTTAACAAAAAATCATTAAATTGGTTTGTGATAATAAAATTTTCATTTTTCATGGCGATTGATTATTAATTTAAATTTTATCCGTATATGTACATATATAATGTTGTTAGGGCAACTTTCTGTCAGGATGGTTGTATTTGCGTTAGAGCCGAAGTTTGTATTTTTTTAAGAGCAAACATAAAGGGAAAGAAGAGATTTCGAATCATGGTCATCGTCATCGAAGGAAATATTGCTGTTACCAAAATACTCGATGACCTGTATAAAAAAAAATTGTCGGCGCTTTTGTGCCGCATCAGAATTTCAGATGTCACTATTCACAATACAAAGAAACCCTCAATGTTTAATTTTATTCATTTTTTTAAGCAAGTCTCCGCCTTATAATCAAGACAATAGCATTTTCCAAATATTTTCCGATTTCTCCCGACTAAATGTAAATATTGAACATGTAACGGGATAAATAATTATCGACAAATATTTGCAAAAATTAACAACTATTCGTCTATGCTTGTGTGGTGTCAATAATGAACTTAAGATCCCATGCCAAAGCATAATCAACTATTTAAAAATATTTTATTCACGGAATACGAATCAAATTTTTGCATTCATCCTTTGGTAATATTAATAGTAAATAGCTTAAGTTATTTAGTTTACCTGTAAACATCACGTGTTATTTAAAATAGTTAAAGAATTGTATTGAAAAACTAAGGAGTACAATACGAATTTTTGGTGGATTCGCCGGGTAACACTCATTGTACAACATTTCAATGAAAGTTGGTACATATGTAAAGAAGCGTACTCAAACAAACAATATTATTTACTCTTTCAGTTTATTTTATCGAAATAAATATTAATATACGTTGGACCACTACGTTGATCGCGTGCTGAATATTTTTCATACTTTAATGTAATACTTTTGTAAGTATGCATTTAGAATGTGTTGAGTTGTTCTCTCTTTATTTTAAATATTCTTCTATTTCCTGACAATGTTGATCCAGCAATCCTGTGATATACAACTAATATAGAGCATGTGATACCTGACTACCGTTATGAAATGGCGTGACATTATACGTGGTGCTCTAAATAAATTGTCAATGCGAACAAATTTCAATGGACAATAACTAGAGACGATGGTCTGTTATTGCGCTGTGTGTGAGATTTTTCTTGCACTGAAATTCTTACTACCGTACTCTTCTCATTTATTTGTTTCTTTGTTTATTGTTTGCTTTATTTCTTTGTCATAGTTAATTATTTATTAATAGTATTAGTAATCTATTAAATAACAGGAAAATTTAAGTATCATCTATACAGAGAAGAATTGCATCAAAAATGAAAAGGCGGACTGCAGAAGAAGAGCAAATTTTTATTACACTGTACATGCAAATGAATAGAAACCCAGATTTTACTCTCATCATATTTTTTTCCGCTAAGGCAAGATTTAAGAGTAAAGGTGCTTTAGATCTAGTTAAATATAAAGAACAGTAAGTCACAAAGTAAAAAAAAAAAATTACGAAATAACAAGTTTGTCTTAAAGTAAGAGATATATTTCAATTAATTTGATGCTATAAAAGAACCAAGTTTTCCTGCAAGTTATACACCGCATTATTCTACACTTTAGGTTCAATTGCAGCAAATTGGTCCCTAATATTGTCTTTTAATTCTTCAATCGTTTTTGGTCGTATTTTAAACACTAAATTCTTTAAATAACCCCAAGGTCAAAAATTCGCTGTCTTCAGATCAGGTGATCTTGGTGAATTTTTAAAATTTATGCTTGTAATACGATCTTGAAAAACAGCAGTTAACAAATCTTTCACTGATTAATAATGATAGCAAGGACTGTGGCGTAGTATGGTAAACAACACATAAGTATCGGCACCCTCCGCACCACACAAGTTTAATTTATTATATAGTAATATAATAAAAAGTCCGGGACGGCCGTTTCGAGGACACGAATGGTCTTCATCATCAACCGGTGACCGCATTCAGTCGTAAACTACGTTTTATAGAAATGCGTTCATGTTTAAGGTAGGTGCTATGTTCAGTTTTTGTTATTTGCAGCGCCACGTTATTTGTGCAAAAAAACAATTTGAAATCAGTTCCCGTTATGTTAATGTATTCAAGTAAGGAAGGGAAAAAGTAACTTTAAGGTAAGGTAGTGATTATAACAATTGTTGTCTCTTATGCCACATTCAGTTTCATCGAATAATAGAAATAATTAACAAACTATATGTGAGATTATAATACATTTTCCTTTTTTGTGGAAAAATTATCAAAAAAGGAGATTATGACTGACTATTCCTTTTTATTAAAACCATAAGTGCCGATTTTGCGTTCGTTGATTCAATTTATTACCATTACTTCATTGTTCTGTTAAAAGATTGAATAAACAAACGCAAAATCGGCATAAAAACTAACATAAGACATACATTTTTATTTACTAAATACCTACAAACAGGATGAAAAATATTCCGCATTAAACATAACTTAAAACTTAAATAACCGGAAGGTTATTTATCTTCCTTGTTTTTGAGAAATTTATAAAGGTTTTTAATATTAGTTTTTATTCCGATGCTCCTAAAAGAGATTAACCAGCTACAAATACAAAACAAACCAAACCAAAGGATTTTCTTAAAAATCTCTAAAACGAATCGATCAATCTCAAAAACCTAAACGCCAAAAGATCATTAAGATGAGATATTACTCGATATCTCTTCCCATTTAAGATTTTTAATATAAAAAGTTGTCCCCCTCGATAATACTTCTTAGGTGTTTCAGGAAATTTTTCATAAGTATCCAGATTTCCAGAAAATTAGGGTGGGAAGTTTTCAAATGAACACCCGCTATATAATTCATTGTATCCGACCAACCACAAATACAAATCCAAGAGTCACTATTTTGCTGATAATATTTTAAATCACCCGCGATCAATTCTTTCTGCAACAGACATGGCAATGAAGTGTGTTGCCATATTGCTTGTTTACATTTTTCAACGTATGCACTCCACGCGAGTTCCATTAAAGTCGTTAAAGTTGACTCAAACTTATTTAATAGGTGTAGAAAAAGCATGGAGTGCCACATTCGCGATTATGGCACTTATTCATGCGGATGATTTGAGCCACTCGCCTACGACTCGTGGACTCAAACGTCATCTACGTAAGTAATATCATAGTCGTTCATAGAATAATATATTGCACTACTAATATTACTAATTTCATACACATAAAATTACTATTAAATTAAACATGAATCTGTTATGTTTGAACAAGGTTCGCCAAATAATTTCATACTGTATAGTAATACTCAATTCAATGTTTGTATACCAAATGTTTTATCACTTCAATATTTATTTACATTAGAAATGACCTTTTCTCTGTACCTCCCCGACCTAAATCATCGAGATGCTTCAAATATGAGGTCCTGCAACAACGAACCTATAGTATCACTTCTACCATCAATAGTCGTGGTTCAAAATCTACAAATCGAAATCAACTGTGTTTTACCAGTAAAGGTATGGATTATTGATTTTACATTAAATATTAACAATTTATGATTATTTATGTACACATAGATTTGATGCCAGCGAATAATTTAAAATTGTACATAGGGAAATTACATTTAAATGTTCTATAAAACAAAACGTGATATAAAATATGTTTTTCAAAAATCTTAAAATTGTATTTCCTAAATCTATGCTAGATGTTCCAAAATGTTAACAGCCAACTAGTAAGCTAATTTAAAATTTATTTAAAACATTTTCGACTTATTGCGGCGATATTTTCCTGGGAAATCTTCAAAATTCTACTTATAAGCACTTCAATAATCGCTACAGGAACATTGTTGAATACCGAAGACCCTTCCTCAGTAAAATAAATCCATTTGATTTGAGTCAGGGCAGTTTGGTGGCCAAGTAATTGGTTCACTTTTTTCGTTTGAAATTTGTGTAATATTTCTCCTATAGTAAGGTGATTACATTGATTTAAAGCTTTGTAACTGGGACAACTCCGTTCTGTAGTAATAGCAAATATTTCCCTGAGAACATAATTAATAAATTTTCCATTGACCAGTACCTACAATTTTGGTGGTTAGGTTCTTTATATTTAATTTAATTTAAATGGCGCTTCCTTAGGAGATTTTTGTGAACATTATCGTCGGTTTTTTTATTCTTTCAAATAAATTTTCGCAAAATCGGTCTTGTATCCTAGAAGTTGTATATTTATTATTTTCCACATAAGTCCAATCTTCTGTCACTACTCTTGGCCCTGTAGACATTTGTCTTATTATTGATGGTATTAGTACAACAATTGCTATCATTGAAAGATTAGGAATAGGTCTAATTAGAAATTTGGCATTGAACAAGGTTGCAACTTCACATAATGAAGATCCTTCTAAATACCAAGTGTAAAACTTGGAAATTTCTAATTTTAAACTGACTAAATTTATGTTTAGGTACTGTGATTGTCGTACAGCGTTATATTAAGCTCACTGTATACAGTAACATAACGAACATTATCCAACTTTCATAGTTCGATAATGATAATCATTCATAGATTTCCAGTGAACAATCGTTTTTTGTGCAATTTTATTAGAAATCTATTAAATGGGCTTTGGAATAATCGTCAGGCTTTGCGTTGACCATGAATCAACACGCTGATTTCCTTGACTTTTTTGAAACTAACCGACTGAAATAAAACGAGTTTTTTGGGATTTATGACGGTATGGAGTGCTTATGAAACGGCAGAATAAAAAAATATCATGATATTAACGAGTGCTTTGTTCATTTGGATTTTTAGATCTTTTTCGGAAAGAAAACAACAAACTTCTTTTCCTTGGTTTTAATTCCTCTTTCTTACGTTTCGTCGCCCCTCTTTGTCGACATTTTTAAGCATATCTAATGTTACAGGCATTTTTTATCATTAGTAATCTATTATTTTTATACTAAAATTTTATCAAGGAAAGTTACCTGTCAGATTTCTCTTTCTTTCAATCTCCTTCATTTTAGTCTTCAATCGCACTATAGATTTGCTTGAAAATGTCGGCAAAAAGGAGCGATGAAACGTAGGAAACAGAAATTAAAACCAATGAAAAGAAGTTTGTTGTTTTCTTTCCCAAAAAGACCTAAAAGCTCAAATAAACAAAACACTCGACATTTAAGAACTTAAGGTGAAACATAGACAAATAAACATGATATTAACGGTATAAATAAGACGTATCAAATTATTACCGATATTATGAATGTAACAGTGGGCGTGGCGGAGAAAGAAATAAATAGTTTTCGGTGAATCGAGAGAAGAAAAGGATTGCAATCGCAGCTGTTCTCTTTTCCAAACATGTATCTTCTTTGTAATATTTTTTTTCATTACTTGTAGGCCGCAGAAGGGGTTAGGACCTACGCTGCTTCTTTAGCCAGCTTCTCTGTCTTTTCATTACATTCGATCCCTTGATGGCTTAGGGGCCCATCGCAAAGTAATGTGATTTTGTGTGTCCCAATTGCCTTAAATTGTGTATACATTCATGAATCAGACTAGATTCGTATGAATGGGCTTTGATAGCCTTTAGAACTGCCTGACTTTCACTGAATATAGTTATGGTTGCGCCTCGCAGAGATCTCTGCTTGAAATATGTTGATATGAAGTCCTGTAAGCATTTTAAGGTGGTAGTTAAGCCCACTAATCCCTTTACCTGTTCCAACACCTATTCTAGTGCCGTCTGTGTACCATGCCAGGGTACCTTTTTTGCTTTGGCGCTGCTCGGATGTCCACTCAGTATGGCTTTCAATGATCGCCTTATTAAGGCTGATCAAAATTCAGATAATTCATATTGGAATTTTCAAGGAAGGGATTACTATTCGTAATACGGTTAATTTCTAAGTACAGAAAATGTTTATTTTTACCTTAGTTTCGAATTGTAGATTTAATGTGTTTAAACGTTACTGGACATTTATATAGAATTTGTATTTTGAAACGTTAACAATAGTTTAGTTAATATATAGTGCAAACAAAAACCAACACCTGCTGCATACAAAACATATTTACTATTACACTTATTAGTATTACACAACAATCAACGTATAACACAAATACAAGTATGTATTCAGAGCAGTATTCATCATTTTGGTACATACGTTTCAGTTAATTCAAAAAGCGTATAAATTCGCTAATAACTAATTACTGTCGCACTAATTTCTTCTAAGATGTGTTGTTCTAAGAACTTATTAGTTCTGCGGCAGAATATAATTACGGATGATCATTAGATGTATTTATTTACTGCTACTAACCAATAAATCAAATTTCGTAGGATACTGTTTTGGAATTTTTGCGCTCTGTATAATGCCTTAGTGTTTAGCAAAATTTGTTATCACTTCCCAAAAAAAAAGTATAATAACAAAATGATAATAACAAAAATCAAACGAAACTGTATTCATTTTGTTTCGTTCAAAATGAAAAAAGAATGATAACCTCCGCGTTATCAATTAACCTAGAATTTCTGATTAATTTATTTATATTTTTAATTCGTAATAAATAATTGTTTGGGAAAAATGCTATCATAGAACATATCCGCGGAAAAATCAGTTTTTTAGACTGGCAAATGAACTAGCGAACGAGCGAGTGAGCATATAACTGAATATTAAGTATGAACGAAGTAAAAAGTCAAATTTGATTTTCTAAGTGATGAAGAACAATAGGTTCTTGAAGCGTCGAAAGCCACAGAAAGTGCAGTATTGCAAACTATTCTTCAAAAATCCCTAAGACAATATGAAGTAACTTGATAAAATAGCGTACTGAAAAGAAAATCAAGAAAATATTTGAAAGTATGTTACTGGCTTTCCTTGAATTCAATATCGTGAAAGTGAAACCTCCAACATTATGGTCAGTTTACTCAATATTAAAATGCAAATTGAATATTAGAGAAAATAT
This sequence comes from Marronus borbonicus, assembly GCA_902655005.2. Lineage (NCBI taxonomy): Eukaryota > Metazoa > Arthropoda > Insecta > Coleoptera > Scarabaeidae > Marronus > Marronus borbonicus. The sequence continues at coordinate 6,510,569 of LR737384.1, read as the reverse complement.
TTTATAAAAAAAGATATTCAAAGTTCGTGCCCTCCTTGAAGAGGAAATCTGTTGAATATCTAAAGAAATCAAAAGCTGAATTAACATTTTGCGAGGTTGCCTTCCGAGCAATTTGCCTCAGCCTTTGTCAACGTGCTCTAAATTATACGAAGCAACTTTGATGCGCGACGAATAACCGACTGGTAGCTTCGCTAGCGAGACAAAAGCCATCGCGAGGCAATTTGCGAGGTACGTTTCGCAAGGCTTCTTCGCGAAGTAACCACGCGATGTATGGGCTTCACCTTAACAAACCGAAAGTAGAAATAGAAATATTTATACAAAAATCCCCTACTGGACAATGACGGTTGTTTCCAACCAATAATGAGTATTCACGGGGCTTGTATTAAAGAAGAGTTACTAAACACGAAAGTACAAAATATAGAAGATACAGGCCGTTTTAGATACACTTTATTTACATTGTATTGAAAATATACTGCTTCGCACACTGAGTTCACTCAAAGCTGTAGATTTTGCATTAGATATGTTAATGGTATATATACCAATCAAATTGATTAATAATAAAATAAAAAGAACTCCAACAGAAATTGGTGCATATCGTCGTTGGGAGGACTGCACGAGCCGTTATTCCAAACGCTTTTCTGGGATGATTTCAACTGAATCTAGGACATCAAAAAGAATGGGGAATTCAGTGGTGGAAACGTACATGGAAGTTTCTATTGAGAATAAAATTCAAATGTCAAAGAGAAGAATTTTCGAAAGCGGTTGAAATGT
>LR737384.1:6477451-6509398 GCA_902655005.2 Marronus borbonicus | reverse complement strand
TGGAAACGACAAAAGTGCGTAACCACATTCATTAGAACCAACGTGTTTGAAACATTTTCTTGTCGCTTGCTTGTCAGCTAGGCCATATACCCTAACGATTGCTAATTATCTAAAAGGATTGATATTGTTTAATATCGGTAGTGCATTTAGATAAAATACTACAAAGCAGTGCTGTTAAACAAAAATTAAAACAATTCTTCCTTGTCGTATTTGTAAACTACATATTTAAACTGCAGCATCTATTGATTAACGTATTTGTCAATGATAAAATTAAAAACTGACAAAAAAGGCGACCCAAAGATACTAAAAATAAAATTACAATAAACGAATAAATGCAATTACTACTCCGTAATTTTTATAGTGCATTCAAACAATTACCAAACTCACTTTATAGTACCGTTGATGTTTCTCTTTTAGTGTCAGAATGGAGTTGCCGATCTGGGTAAACGAGGAACTATTTGAATCAGCATTAATTAGATATTACAATGATAAAACTCTGAAGCTCGTAGACTTCTCATGCAATTCCGCCAATCCAACAGGAGAGAATTATACAACGGATGTTTTTAGGGCTCACCTTAGGTATACGGGCAAAACAGGCAAAAAGTAAGCAAAATAGATGAGTTTCAAATATTTGAAATAACACATATTTAATTCTTTTTCAGTGGACAAATAAATAACATATCAATAATTGTAAAATGTACTCACGAAGGAGGATTATTAGAATCGCTGGCTAAAGATATTAACTTATTCGACAGAGAATTGGACATGTTTTCTACTATACTACCTAAAATGAATGAACTGCGTGGTAACTCCGCATTTTTACTTTTATATATCGTGACTCCAAAAAATGAATATTTTCAGGACGACTTGGATCATTTTCTGCTGATTGTTTAAAATATATTGAAAAACCATTGCAAGCACTTTTCCTCGAAGACTTATGCCCTTTAGGATATGCCGTCCATGAAAGGCGGTATGGATTGGACTTAGAACATACACAAGCCATTTTAAGAATATTAGCCCATTTCCATGCCACTTCCTATATAATGTTAGAGGAAGTAAGAAAGCGTAGCGGAAATAGAAGTTTAAAATAGCATCTATTATTTCCTATGTTTCAGAATCCAGATATTTTGTCAGATATATATGAAAGTGGACTTTTTCCGGACAAGGAAGTATGTACAGGGTGGATTTCTACGGGATATGTCGCTTTCAAAGACGCAATAAATCGATGGCCAGGTATTTATTTGATTTAGTAAACATATTTACGACGGCAGTTTGACAGGAGAGTCACGAGAGACTTATTTTAGGGCAAAAAAAAATTGTGTTCTACAACATACTTTCCTTGAGTAATTCTATGTACTTAAACCAGCGGCTTCTCAGTAATTATAAACCATCTCAAAGTAATCTTTCGGAAACTCGTCAAAATATGGCTATCACCTCACAATTTATCGCGAATCTCTTTCTACCGAGCCACTTTTTCAAGATTCACTGGGCTAGATTTGATGAATCTCAGGTTACAAATTGTTGTTTCATGTATCATGAAACAACAATTTGTAACCTAATTCGACAAATTTAGCGGTTGCAATAGTAGACAAATGAATGAAAGAGTGCGTTACCTTGAGGGATAAATGCCGTAGGTTTTACTTTTTCTTGTGTAAGTGCCGACTTTTCTTCTTTGGTTCGGTGTCGAAACATGCAGTATTTGGTAGTTATTGTAGCTTAATGTAGATGACGCCTTGGATATCCTAAAGAAATCATGGCTTCTTGCCTCTTTCGAAACGCGTCCATCAGAAGTCCATTGTTTTGTTTGTGCTTTTGTCTCCGAATGTATCCACGTTTTATCTACCGTGACTCATAGAGAGAATAATTCTGTTGAATTACGTTTGAATTTAGCCAAACAGTCATTTGAAATTAGAGCACCATTTCGCATTTGGGCCATTGTAAATAAACGCGACACCCATCTTACGGTTCGCTTTCTCGTGGTCATATAAAATATTGTGCACCTGTTTAATTGAGATGTTTACGACGTTAGTTAACTCGTACACTTTCATTAGACGGTCACTCTTTACATGGTACGGATTTTCTCAATCATTTCTCTAAGAGGCTGCTGTTATCGAAGTTCCCAGACGTCCAACCGAAAGAGCAAATTCACCATAATATTTATATCTGATTAATTCGTACGTAAAAAGTAATGTTTAATCAACACAGAAAGTTATCCTTTTTACTTTAAGCGATTGTTTAAACGTAAACTGGCTAGCAGATTTGCGCGAAATTTTGCTAAGCAAGCTTCTAAAACTTTTAAAAAATCACTCTCCCTTCAAACTGGCCTGGTAAATATAAAGTGGTAAAACCAAAGTTTTTTAACAATGTTTTCACGTATTCAAGTTTTCTAGTCGTCAAATACTTTCTTTTTATTTCAGAATTTGAACAATATCGTGATCGATTGACAATTCCTGAATCAGTATTTATCAGACGATGCTTGGATACGATGATAAAGAAGCCAGGTGATTTTATTATATTGAACCACGGCGACATGTGGATTAATAATATGATGTTTACGTATAGCGAAGATGGACATATTAAAGATACTAAATTGGTAAGTTACTTGTGATGGAAAAGTTTGTTGCGTTTAAAAATTGAGTAGGATAGCATAAAAATCTCGCTTATTATCAAATATAGAGATTTGTTTAAATGGTAACTAAGTTTCGGTTGAAAGATTTTAAATACTGAATTGAAAACTGTTATTTTCTTTAAAATAAAACACCCCCATAATTATATGAAAGTGTTTCGGATAAAAATATTTTATAACAAATAAAATTCAAGGAGGTAGTCGGAAACCACCTTCTATTGGTAGCAACTGTTTCATTTTAAATAGATGTTTTATTAGATTTTAAATTGTTATGATGGCACAAGATTTTATTTTAGAAGCAAATATATCAGAAACAACATTTAAGAAATGCTAAATATAACAAACAAAATGTAAAACTGACAAACAATCAAAGCTCTTAATTATTTCTACTAAACAAGCGTGTTGCTGTACATATGTATCTATGTTGACATCGTTACCCACAATCGTATTGTTGAGTGCTAAGAGAACATTTTAACAAAACATTAAAGTGACAATATTTTTATAATAAGTTCCATAAACATTTCACCGTCTCAACTAAATGAGTGCGACGCCGTAAACATTATTTATTTTGGCAACCTTGGCTCCCTTCGAGTCCAAATTTCTTTCAATAGTGTTGAAGAATGTGCAGAGAGCATTTTAACGCGATACAAAAGTAGCAACATTCTTGGTTGGGAATCTTTTCCATCGATGGAGCTGTTTCTGTTAACTTTGCCTATCTAAACAAATTTCCTTGCTTGATGGTAAAATACTCAATTTAAGGCACTCTGTATTTCAACTCTTGCATTGTTATCATTTTACAGATAGATTATCAGTTATCGATAAAATGCAGTCCTGCCGTTGACCTTCATTATTTCTTTTCGACTAGTCTAGCGGATGAACTTAGAGGCCAAATTGATTATTTATTAGATTATTATTATGGGCATCTTTTAGCTGCATTTACAGAATTAAGACATGACTTGACGAATATACCAACTAGAGAGCAATTTCTAAACGATTTTAAGAAAAGGGGATATTACGGTAAGGTTTCTTTTAGTTTATTTTTATGGCTTGCTTTTTTACCATCTATAATGCTGTATTTTTATTGTACTTTTTATAATATTATATTTATTATATTCTTTCTACTTATAATCATAAGTTGTACAAGCACAACGTTTAGGACTAGACATTGTACCGATATACAAGTATCTCACAACTATTTTCCCACGTATTTACTCGAAAACTGATAGAGACGAAGATACATAGTTAACAAAACTGATCAATCGGTGCGCGTTACGGAAAGGAGGAATAAATGTAAGATACACTAGCCGCTCTTATCGAGTATGACACACATAGTCTTACACTGCCATGTAAAGTATAACTGTATATACCAGCGGACGGCAATCAATTCGCGAATTTTGATAAATGAGTCGCAGAAAGTAGACAGTTGTTATTGTGCGATGTATCAGCTCTGTACCGTGCACTAATCAAAATAGGAAAAGAGGTTATAAAGCCGAACGGATGTTGCTTGTTTATTCAGAGATTTATTCGAAACATTGGTTCTAATTATATACATTTTACGACTAACGTCTCCTACTCCTACGCAAACTCCTCAACCCGTTCAGTACGAGGGAAACGTTTGGCCAATTGCTGTTTTACATTCATATCTTAAAGTTCAATTGATAAAATACACAGTCATTTATAGTCTAGTTTAGTGTGATGTTGTGTACTTAATACAGTTGTTTCATTAATGTTTGTAATACATTTTTAGATTCATGCATTAGATTTTAAATATTGGCCATATTGTTGATATGGTTGTATCCTGGAAAAAGTGTTTGTACACTGCCGTTCAGAGAAGTTCGGTCGGTTGGTAAAAAACATGAAAAGGTTACAGAAACAAACGTAACTAAAAACAAAATGCAATTTTATTGTATGTATAGGTAAAAAAGACAAAAATAAATAAATAAAAAGTTATTCTGGCCTAATATAACATACTGAACATTATATTTTTTTTTCATCGAAAAAACATTTGCTCTTTCGATAAGTTTTGTTAAAATGGATTGTGGAATATTAATCCATTCATGTTGCAGAACATTCCGTAAATGTTCTTGTGAAGTTGGGCATATTTTTCGGATCCTCCTGTCCAGTTCATCCCACAACAATACCATAGGGTCCAAATCTGGGCTTTGTGGGGGCCATGTCATTACTTTCAGGATGTGCTGTTCTTCTTGCTCCTTTAGATAGTTCTTACACACTAATGCAGTGTGTTTTGGGTCGTTGTCATGCATGAATGTAAAGTTACGGCCTATTATACGCAATCCTGATGGCACTGCATGATTCTGGAGTATTGCAAAATAATTTCCCTTCCTCATTACACCCTGCACTCTGCATAAATCTCCCGTCCCAGCAAGGGAGAAACATCCCCACACTAACACAGAACTACGCCCTTGCTTCACTGTAGGCACAATGCAGTTCCGGACCACATTTCGGTTTTAGATCTTCGGACATAAACTCGTCGATTTTGCCCAAAAACCTCAAACTTTGACTTGTCACTCCAAAACACGTGTTTCCAATCATCTAACGACCAATCTAGATGAGAACTGCAGCCGTTTTGCTCTGTTGCCCCGACGTAATAAGGGTTTTCGAATGGCAATGCGTCCATGAAGGTCCGCTTGTTGAAGTCGACGTTTTGCCGTACTCGCTGAAACTTGTTCTTCACGGCCGCGATTGACTTCGGCTGCTATTTGTGGCGCTGTTAATTTTCTATTGCATTTGCTTAATAATACAATTCTCAAATCTTCAGCCTGTCTTGTTTTCCTAGATGCTCCAGGACGAACACGATTTTCTATAGTTCCAGTTGTCCGATATCGCTTTATGATGTCATTTGCTGTTGAACTTCTCGTATTTATTTTTTCAGCAATTTGTCGCCCCGAATATCTTTCTTCAAACAGCGTAATAATGCGTGAACGTTTTTCTACACTGGTAGGCTTGCCACGTGCCTTTTTGAAGTAAATTTTCTTAAAACTTTCGCGCAAAAACGACAGATGCACACCAACACACGTTTAACAGTAAAATGAAGCAAATTTATATCTTTACGCCTGTGATAAATTAACAAGAATGATACTGCGGTATATTTCCTAAATGTATTGTGCGTTAATAATCCCCAAACGACCCGTTTCAAAAATCGGTACTTCCGAGAAATTCTTGGAATGATAATAAAAGGGACTTTATTGTGGTTGTCGCAATATTTCTACTTTACATAATAATTTATGGCTTTAATCCCTTAGAAAAGAGTGTATGCTTCATATTTTTCTAATTTTATGTATTAATAATTGTATACAGTGTGATATAATAGATTTTTATTGTATGACCGAACTTCACTGAACGGCAATATACATATGTAAGGTTGAACGTGATTTTTTCAGTCAGATTTTGTGTCGTAACGAAAAAAGATTGCCGACTACTAGTATATTCTATCACTACTAGAAAATAATTTTTGGTTAACGTAAATGTAGTGTATAAATTGATAAAAAGAGCTACATATGACAACATGAAATTATGATCCGAATGCCCTAATACTAAAATATATCATTTTATGACATATCGAATGTTTGAGCATCTAGCCGTTTAATAATCTTTATTGTTCAGTATCTGTTGATAGATGAAAGCTATATTCTGGAACAAAAATGAATTTCGTTGTAATTTTTGTCTCAAATCTCAATATGGTTTCGTTTGCAGTTACGTAGGTATATCTTCAGCTACTGTTAACACGTTTCTTTCAAATAGTCCTGGAAGGCACAAGAAACATTTTGTTCGTTCAAATTTTGATTGAGAATTAATCTAAAATGTGAATTTTCAGAATAACAGATTTATTTCCAGTTTTAGTGTTATAAGTAGAAAGAATATTTTTTTTTAACAACTAGTCATGGGTATATATAAATTGTTTATATTCCAAAGCTTTAGCAAACTAGACTGAGGTAAGTCATTATTACCATCTTGTGTGACATTTGAACTTTTAGAAGCATCGTACCAAAAGGTAGAATGCCTGCCGTCACACAGGTGTTTGTCTTAATCCGTTCATTCGATACGGTCCAAGACATTTTTCTGTAATTCCTATAAGCGGCGTATTCCAGCTGTGATACAATTTTCTAGCCAAAATTTTTGGTTTGAGTATAAATATACGGATCGGTTTCTATGCGGTTATTCTTATTGACGTCATCTCGTTTCAGGAATACTTGGCTTAGTGACAGTGCTACCGCTGGTCAGGTCACAAAATAGAGAGGATGCTAGTTTCGAAGATTTATTTTTTAACGATAAGCCTACGGGATTTCGTTATCACGCTTTTAATAATGAGCAGTATAGAAAGGGAGTACACCACATTCTACCTTACTACGACGCACTTGGAATACTTGAATAACGCTTGAGATACGAATTTCATTGTGATTACTTTAACGTTGGTGATTTTAATTTTTAATAAAAAAAATAAAAACAAATTATATCTTTTTATATTTTCTTTCCCTACACCATATGGAAATCGAGGTACGTAAAATATATGTAGGGTGGCTCAATAGTACTTAACTTGAACCACAATTAAAACAATTCAGTGCACTGTAATAAATTGAATAAATCGTGTTCACCGACTTCGCTTTGTTAAAGCAACAAAAAAATATTGTATTAACTAATAGATTTATTACAACGATGAACTACGTTTACGGAATTGAAACTTGTTTAGTAATATAATAAATATCCATTTATTAACTAACTTTGTGAGAAGCAATAGAAACTTTTTCGCATTAGACAATAATAAGTGTATTCTTCATATCAATAAATCCGTTTATTGTACATATTGCAGCCATTTATTAAAATGATAAACTCGTTCGTTGATCCGATTTTGATTAAAAAAGAAATGGTTACATTAACGTACTTTTTTATTGTATTTACGTACATACCTTTTTCTTTCAGTGTATTGCTTTAAAGAAAAAGCAAATTCAAATTTTATTTAGTACCGAGTAGATACATTTCAAGAAATCGTAATATACAACCTATTCTACCAGGGAACACTTCTGATCAACTAGCATCAGAAGACGCTCCTCTTTCAACTTCTCATTTAATGGCAACAACGTAATAAAATCTAAATTAATTAAAAATTTGCCGAAGATCTAGATATAAGCCTGTTCAACACCACTAATGCATTACGCCTTCAAGGTTTATTATCTATTTGAAAGCACTACATTTAATACCGACACTTTATGCCTCAAAAGCGATAAACTAGTTTATTCCGTAAAATTATAAATAGCAAAATAAATGCATTTGAAGTAGTGCTAATGCTAACTTAATATGAACACGGTTGTCGTATACGGTGTTTTTGTATTCATTATTAATCTCGGAAGGTAAGAAGATTACCATATTCCTCAGAAATCTTAATTCTTGTTTCTTAAGCTAAATAGGTGATCCAAATTAGGTTCGTGATAATGTTACTTCACAAATATCGCATGTTATAGAATATAGGACGTAGTAACTTTCAAAAATTTTTTTTTGATAAAATTTGATAAATGAAGGGTTCCGTTTAAACATGAAAATTCGGTAGCAGCTATGTAAATGTAGATGTTTACAATCTGAAACTACAATCAACAGGTTTTTTAAACGAAAATCGAATCCAAAAACAGAAAATTCAACTAAACTAAAAAACCCAATTTTTACCACAGATTACCCCCAAACGACAAATTTGGATAACAAGTCATGTTGTATATGTGAGATTGGTACGTTGGTTCTTCAATGCTGGGTATAAAATACAACGTTGTATGGATCCCTGGCTGGTGTAATTTCTTGGTCAGTGAGTTATGATAGCTGAAGAAAAGCTTGTTCTTAAAATAAACGTGCAAGGCACAACATTTTCAGAACTGATATGTCGGTTGCAAACTCGCCTATGCACCATTCAGCGCATTGCGATTAAATTAAATTAAAACAAGCAAAAACATCATTATAAAGAATTATTCGCAACGAACATGCAATTATTTAAAAATTAATTACATTGGACATGAATATCAACTTTCTTATTTCAAATAAAGCGCTATATTATGGATTGCCTGTATAGTTCTCTCAATAGAAATTAAATGGAAATATTGATAGATGCAAACTTCAAGCATCAATATCTCTTCTTTCGCATCAGCCATATAAACTCTGTTTTGAGATTCTTACGAACCACGTAACTATTTGTACTTGTCAATAAACATCGATATCATCATCGTATACAGGATGTTCCGAAAATTATGTTCAAACATTGATCTAATTAATCATGGCAAATTCATTTTTTCAACATAATAACTCCTGAGCATTTCTATAGATTTTACTCCAAAAAGTAAAACCAAATATATTTTATTTAAAGAAAAATTTAAAGAAAATAATTTTTCAAAGTTGGTACATTTTACATCCTTATTATTTGTTTTCTTTTAATTCTTTCTTAATGGTTCAGAAGTACACACTTCATTTACTTCATTTGTCTTTGTTAAATCTCCTTCTTTAAGCAGTTCTTATACCGCATGTAATTCAGGTTCCTAATTTGCTTTGAAAGTTTATTGTATTGCGCTATCGTTTTGGTTTTTAGTATTTTATTGCAATTGGTCTTCTCTGTTTTTAAGATTTAGTTCTAGTGTTATAAGTATGTATATGTTTAGAGTTTGACAATGGAGTCTAGGTTTTTCCGATTTTGTATTTGCGTCGTAGGTTATTTTTTGAGATTAGAGATCTTGTATGTTCAGTTCATGTGTTCTTTCGCATATCTCTGTTGTTGACGTATATTTCTCCGTGGAGTGTATCAGTTTTAATATTTGGCTTTGTTATATTTGTACTTCGTTGTGGTTCCTCTTAGTTGTATTGCGCCATACGTTAATCAGGTAGTTTAAGTTGGAAGTAAATATCGCATTGCATATTGGTTTTTTCATGTGTTTTGGTATCACATTTCGTATTTTTTTATTCCTTCTACAGTCGTTGCATTTTTGCTTGTTGAATTATTTACGCGTTGATCCCAGGTTCAGCGTTTTGAATTTCATTTGTTTTGTTTGTCATTTAGTCTGGTTTTGGATTACGACGTTGCAGGTAGAGACATTAGTTTTTCCTGAAAAGATCATGTATTCTGTTTTTTCCTCATTGATCGTTATGACGTTATTTTCTCACCAATTTGTTAGCCTTATTACGTGAAAAATATGTTCCTGCAGTTGTTATTCGTTTTTACCAAAGTTACTACAAATATATCGGGGTTGATGGCGCTGTACTTAGCGCGCTGTGTTAGCAGTCTCGGGGTACCGGGTTCGAAGCCTCCTGTAATTGGCGAAAGCTGTTGGGGTATATGAAGGCATAAATTATTATTATTATCATGATTATTATTACTATTGTTGCATACGCAAAATTTTTCCATATGTATCAATCTCGAAGATGTTCGTATACATGATGTGTAGAGCGGATGGTAGATGTCATCCTTCTGGTATTCCATATTCTACTTGTAATTCTTCGCTTTCAATATTGTTAAGAATTGTACTTTACGTTGTATCCATTAAATATATATTTTATTCCCAGATCATTCAATCTTCCGAGTAATTTTGTTTTAGATAGAAAGCCTTCTTCATATCAATAAATAGTACGATAACGGTGTGTTTTTGTTCTAGTTTACCTTTGATTTTATTGAATAAATCTGTTGCTGCTGACGTGGTGCCCGAATTTCTTCGGAATGCGTATTGCCTTTCGTGTATTATATCATTTTGCAGTAGGTAATCGCTTATTTGTGTTTGTAGATATTTTCTATAATTTTATTTAGTGTTGATAGATTATGGTCTACAGTTTTGCAGATGTAATTTGTTTCTTTTTTTTTATATATACATAGGTACTATAATAGTTCTCTTTAAATAAGCGGGATATTGGCCGTTTCGTAATATGTTGCTAACTAAGTTCCATCAGTATTAGTGCCAGTTTATTTCCGCTGTGTTTGATTGTGTCAAATCCTAGTGCTTTATTGCCATCACTTCTTTTAATTTAAATTGTCTTTTTCGTTCTAAGCTAGCTGTTTTTGGAATTAAGAAATTTAGGTTTCTGCTAATGCCTTTCCAACGTGTGCGAGAAATCAATTTATTTCATTAACTATCTTTTTTAAGTCGTTTGTGTGTCTCCACCTTTTCCATTTCCTGTATTTGTTGGCTTCCTTTCCCTTTGGTGTTCAATTCTTTTGTGATTAGTTCAACGTTTTTGGTATCTAGGTTGTATTTTTTAAATAAGTTGGTGTAGTAGTCCTTTTTAGGTCTCCTTCATTAAGTATGACGTTTTCAGCTAGGCTCTATTATTTAGTTTAAAGAATGCTAGCAATAACGTAAACTTAATTTGGATTCACCTGCATATACCGAATAATTATTTTCAGATGTTATCCGAAAAATTTGAACCAGCTTCCCTTCCCAGACGATTTTCGGTTTGGTGTAGCAACAGCTAGCTACCAAGTAGAGGGAGCATGGAATAAAAACGGTATTCCCAACTTTCTGTTACTTAATTTTTAAATACTCTCCTAGGCAAAAGTAACACACCAATATAATAAATCCCAAAATTTATATTACAGTTCGTGGATATGTCTACGGAGAATGTTAATACTAGGTTTTCGAACTTTTTTGACAATTTTTTACAAATAAACTGTATTTCTTTGACAATTTTGTTGAGAAATAAAGTACCTTGTTGATCATTTGTGGTAAAATCTGTTGAAAATCGAGTTTTTACTGTTTTTCTATTTCGATTTAATGTGTTAATCATCGTTTGTGTGTTTACGATATGCAATTAAAATAGTTTGAAGTTTGAAAATTAATCGTCCAAGGAATTTGCCAATTTATTTGGAATAAACCGCAATACAATAAGGCGTGTGATTAGACGTTTTAAAGATATGGAAACTTATTATCAGGACAAAAGCTAAAACGATGTACTAGTGCAACAGATGAACGTTTTCTTCAATCTGCTTGACTAATCAAGTTAGTCACTTGCTCAGTGTTAAGAAACAATCCCAGACCAACAACTGTGCACTGCTTATCAGATGGAGCAGAGTTGCTAGACGTTACGTTTCGCTAGAGATCATAGTATGCACATAGTAGACGCAGATGATTGGAAACGAGTATTATTAGCCGATGAAATTAAGGTTAGCCTAAAATCTCCCGATGGATATCAACAAATCTGACGAAAATTTGGCGCAATGCAATATCTTTCTAAGATTGACCAAGATCGATGAATACAAATTTTTATATCGATAACGTTGTAATTGAACATTTTACATTTATGCAAGACAATGCTCGACCTCAAGTGACTAGAGAAAGAGTGGATTATCTCAATGAAGTTCACATACTGTTTAACGCAATAGAACACCCATAAAACATACTTAAAACGAACGTGCGACATCATATACATGCACCTGCTAACCTAAGAGTCGACAACACAGTTCTTACAGATTAGGAGAACACTCGGCAGGAAGTAACTCAAAATTTAAATAGAAGCATGCCTAGGCAACCAGAAGGACAGGAGGTAACACGTGCTATTAATATCTCAACACATTTAATTGTTTCTTATTTTTCCGATTTTAAGAACGATTGATAGTTTTTTTAAATTAAATGTGAGATTTAATTTAGTTTTTAGTAATTTAATATATTGGTGCGTTTATTTTGTCCATGAATGTAATTGCCTTATTAAGAAAAATCGTTTTTTCTATGTAATCATAATGCTAGTTTTGAGCTTTCTAAGCGAGGAATGTCTAGCAAAAATATAAAAATGTAATTCTATCATTTCTCATTTGCTCATAAGTTTTATGTACTTGCCTACAATTAGGTAAAGGCGAAAATATTTGGGACCGTTTAACGCATCAAATACCTTCCCACATTACCGATCAAAGCAATGGAGATGTGGCGTGCGATTCCTACCACAAATACAAAGAAGACGTTCAACTAATCAAAAGTCTTGGCGTAGACTTTTACAGATTTTCGCTCTCTTGGTCGAGAATTCTTCCGACCGGCTATCCGAATTTTGTAAATCCAGACGGTATAAGATATTACAACGACTTAATTAACGAGTTGCTAGTTTACAATATCGAACCGATGGTTACGATTTTTCATTGGGATTTACCACAACCGCTGCAAGAAATTGGAGGGTGGCCGAATCCCGCTTTAGTCGAACATTACGTGAATTTTGCTCGGATAGCATTTGACAGTTTTGGAGATCGAGTGAAGAAGTGGATTACTTTCAACGAACCGATGCAAATCTGCAAAATGGGATACGGTGACGTGTATATGGCTCCAGCTTATGGGTCATCCGGTATGGCAGATTATATGTGTACTTATACGATTATAAAAGCTCACAGTCAAACTTACCATATGTATAATAATTCTTTTAGACATGTACAAAACGGTAAGCTTTATGAATTTATTTTTCTTCTGTGCACACCCAAATGGGTTATTTAAACTTACACTAGCTGTCCTAACTTTCTTATTGCTACTGTTCACCATAAAAGTTTAGGGAATCCTATGAAAATGCATTTAATATATTTGTTATCAATGTGCAGAAATAAAAAGTGTATATAGGATACATTTTTTTCGCAACGTGATTCTTGAAAATTTCTCTTCATGAACAATGACCAAAAAATAGTGCTAATATAGCTTCCTCATGACAGTTTTGGGCAAGTTAGTGGAAATGCAACTGAACAGACTCGTGTTTTATCGACTCTTCAGGAAACCGATAAGCAACCCGAACCCCTTCGCATGAGACGAATAAGCACGAGTGTACCTAGTTACTTCCCCCTACCTCATCAGTTCCTCATGGTATTATTGGAATCACTCATGGCGAAAACAATGTGAGGAGAAAAAAGTGCATACGGACATGTTTTTGCCTACCCGGCATCATCAGCGTAGCTCCGAGCGTGTTTCATCTCTGTCACATCGCTATTTCTCTCAGAGTTCATACCACTTCCCTTCGAAACGATGAGCCACTAGTGCCAACAAATACATGCCTGCCGTTTAAAAGGCAGTGACAAAAATCGGGTACTATTCCTCAAGCTATTTCTCTCGCAGATAGTTCTTGTACTGCTTAACACGAGATGGCGTGCGCGGGAGCGCTTTTGAAAACTGCACATGTGAATGATTCCCACAGACCTACCAAGATATATTAACATAACACATCCGAAAATGTCTAGAAACAATAACCCAAAAATAATGCTAATATAGCTTCTTCGTAGTATTGATAGAAACACTCAGTACAAAAGGAATATGAAGAGAAAAAGAAATACACTAGCCCACGGACATATTTCTGGGTCGTTAGTGTGGCTTCCAGCGTGTTCCACCTCGCACTACTATTTCACTGTTTCACAGTTTATAACACTTCCATTCTAAACGTCTTCTACTGCCAAGAAGTACATACCTGCCGCTTAGAAAGCAGCGACAGAAATCGCGCACGGTTCCTCAAGCTGTCCCCTTTAGGAAACAGGAAATGTTTGGCTCGTCGTTTCGAAGGGAAGTTCATCAGTTGAGGAAACTATGTTAGCAATATTTGTTTTGGTTATTAAACAACAACATTTTATGAAAACAACTAATACCTTTACCCGCTCGCTGCTCAAAGTCATTAAGCTATGATTGCGTATATCACACCTTCCTTTCAGGAGAAGTTGGTTACACTATACATTCATTTTGGTTTGAACCTAATACCAAAAGAGTAGCAGATTCTGAAGCAGCTGAAAGAATGTTTCAGTTTTACGTAAGTATAAACTATAAATCTATTCTTACTTTCACAATACTTTCCCCAAATTTTAGACAGCAATTTTTACACATCCAATTTATGACGATGGAGACTGGCCAAAGACTGTAAAAGAACACGTGGATAAAATGAGTCGGGATCAAAATTTCACGTCATCGAGATTACCGCCATTTACAAAAGAAGAGATTGAATTGAATAAAGGAACTGCTGACTTTTTGGGTCTAAATTATTATACTTCAGCTATGGTAACCAGCATCAGTAAAATTTTATATCCTGTAAAATGGGATAATGATGGAAGATTTTCGTATAAATCTGAAGCTATTTTGGGAAATCCAGTATTACTATCAGACGCTTATTCCAGTATTCATTTATAATCAACACCATGTTGTAGGTTGGTCCTAAAGGTTTAAGAAAAATAATGAAGAAAATTAAAGGCGTATACGGGAATATTAAGTTAATAATTACGGAAAATGGGCTTGGTACACCTGATGGATTAAATGATTACGATCGAGCAAATTATTATTTAGTACGTAACCATCTCCTTAAAACTTTTCTGTTGGTTAAATTAACCTCTTTTAAATAAATTCATTCTAGACTTATCTGGAGGCTTGTTTAGAAGCGATATACGAGGATGGCGTAAATTTAGTTGGATATACCGCTTGGAGTCTCGTCGACAATTTTGAATGGGTTCAAGGTTACACGTAGGAATTGCAAATATAATATTTAAGTGTACACAAAGCATTTTCATTTATCCAATTGTTGTTGTAGGAATAGGTTTGGAATACATCATGTTGACTTTAATGATCCTAATCGCACAAGAACTAGAAAATTATCAGCAAATATTTATGAAGAAGTTGTTAGAAAAAGGAAACTACCAAAAGTCGTTATTTTTGAACCAATCGAAGCATCATATTCATGGATTAACCAACCATCGTTATTATTTATGGTATCAACGACTCTGTTTGTTTTTTAAATCAATTTTTGTGATGATAGTTCTATTTTGAAAATATAAATATTATAATATACACGTTCCTCTATTTTATTTTTAACATAATCTGTAATAAATTCTTCAGTTCGATAACGTACATTAGTGTTAACAGTTCAATTTTCATCAATTTTTTATAAGAATGAAAAATTGTGATCGATGAGATGAAAAGGTCGCATTAAATTGATATCTATTACAAAAGCTTTGTCGTCAACGAAAGAGAGTGCTGGTGTTATTAAACCAGGAAATGTTTATTCCCAAGAATATTCAACAAAACGCAAATGCTTGTATACCCTTCCATCACTCTGTAAGCCATAGGCTACGATATCAACATTTATAAAATCATATTTAGCATCACTTGTTATGCGAGCAAGACAGTCCTGAATGTTCTTTTATCATTGATATATGAAGAGCCGCTTTTTCGTGGTGCCATACTAATTGTCTATAGAACCAACATAATTTGACAGTTCAATTTAATTGCAAAATCATTTTCAATCTTCGACAATTGGTTCACTTAAAACTATTGGTTTTAATGCTGCCCACAAAGCTTCACGCGTCTTATTAATTATTGCTCAAGCTGTTAATTTCCCAATTCTATAACTGATGAATGATAAAGTAGAAATAATATGCTATACTATCACTTGCTGCCAAATACCTGCAAATTATAATGCTACTTCTTATATGATCTTTAAGCATCATCAATGGCAGTAAATAGAAAGTATCTGCGCACATACCTGGTTTTCCGAATTGCGGGACCCTTTATTTACAATAATTAATCAAACTGATCCGGGTTTTAACCGAGTGTAATTAAAAAACATTTCAGGACCACCTTCGCATTTTCTGAAATAAATTTCTATAATTGAGCGCGACTTTGATTTAGCGGCCGTACCCACTACCTTTCGTTATCTACGCAATGACCAGCTGCAGCTTACTGCCCATAAAAAGCCCTTCTCGAAACATATCTTGCATCATATACACTCATGAAAAGACATGTTGCGTATGTCAAAATTAACACAACTTTGAGATTGTTAATGTAGCTCGTGTAATTTCAATTGATAATTTGAATGTGCAGTCAATAGCGTCGTCAGTTCTTCTCGCGGAACTGCTGGAATATAGTGTTGGACGCAAATCAAAATTGTAGTAATGCTTTGCATTTACATAGAATTTTACAAGTATTTTAACTTGTCCTGCACAAAAAATGTGGATTTGTTGGATTAATAAAAAATGATTATTATAATTTTGATCATTATTGTTATTAAGAAATTATTCAATTATGCTGTATATTCCAAAGAAGATGGTACTCCAAGTAAACCCACTGCATAGGAATTGTTGACAGATTATTGAAAAATATAGGGGTACTAATATGAGCCTGAACGCCCCTCCACCCTTAATTCGTTTAAATCCCAAAAATGCCTACAGACTCTGCAATTAAAGATTAAAGACCATTTGTTACATGTGTAGTTTCGTTACACAATAAATCGGACCTTCAAGCATTTCTTCTAATTTTGGCTTTAGAGGTCAGGTGTCAAGAAAAACTAATCCATGCTTTCCAGCATTTTTTGCTGCTGCCATGATCTCGGCCATACGCTAGTCCAAAATTACTATTGTTTTTTTTAGCACAGTTACTGCAATGTATTTTTCTCTAACTTGTATTGTTTTTCTTCTGTGGCTGTGTTTGTGTGGATTATTTTCTTGTCGGTGCCCAAAGATAATAAAAGAAAAGAAATAGGTTTCTGATGTTTTTTAACGTGAGACTAATTTTGCTGCGTTACCATGTTACTCATTTAATATTGGGAAACTATTAAGGAAAAAAAAGAAATAAAACAAAAACCACTTTGTTTTTAAATTTTATCACACAAAAAATGTAAAATGTTCAAATCATAATAATTTAGTGAATAATATTCTTTAATGTTAATAAACATAAAACATATCCTTTACGTTACTAGAACTTTGTTAATTGCACTGCTGACGGTAAACAAATACTTTGGAAATAGGTAAGGTCTCAAAAAGTTAATCGCAATTCGAGAACATTCTATGGAGCGGTCACATAATGTTAACAAAGTACATTTCCATTTATAAACGTTAGTTCATGAGAAAAGTTCCATAACCAATCGAAATTTTGTTTAGCAACTTGCTAACGAAACCTACAAATAACACTTTTTAAACTGATTTTTACGTGCTTTCCTTTCAATTGCCTAAAGGAAGAATGGTAATTTTGGACCCCGCTAATGTACAAATAAATAGTAAAGTTTTTGCTGATTCCTAAAAGTCATTGTAAATTTTTGTTTGTAAAGTTATTTATTTCACATGAAGAAACCTACTTGTTTATCGAACCTGAGAATTATAATTATAAACTCAAATGGTTTGCTGCCGTCCTGATTTGAATAGCGAGGTTTGGCTGATTTTTTTCTACAGTTTGGACGGGTTTGACGAAGGTTGACTTAAGTGTGTGTGAAAGGTTGAATTTTTGGATTGTTGACGTTAGCTAGGTTTAGATCTGGTTCGAGGTATGGATTTTTTCCGTCGGCAGCTGCCGTGAATGCGGCGAGAACGTCTGAATTGAAGGTTATTGGGAGTAAGATTCATCGACGACATTTGGCTGCACGTTGAGGTGTGCTTGGGCGTGAGGAGCGAGTTTCAGCAGGTTGAGCAAATTTTAAATGTTGAACGGGTTTGCTGCCGTCCTGATTTGAATGGCGAGGGTTAGCTGATTTTTTTCTACAGTTTAGGCGGGTTTGACGAGGGTTGACTTGAGTGTGTGCGAAAGGTTGAATTTTTGGATTGTTGAGGTTAGCTAGGTTTAAATCTGGTTCGAGATACGGATTTGTTCCGTCGGAAACCGCTGTGAATGCGGCCAGAATGTTTGAATTGAAGGTTATTGGGAGTGAAATTCATCGACGACATTTGGCTGCACATTGAGGTGTGCTTGAGCGTGAGGAGCGAGTTTCATCAGGTTGAGCAAATTTTAGATTTTGAGGGCAAGAGTTGGCTGATTCTTTTCTACAATTTGGGCGGGTTTGACCAGGGTTGATTTGAGTATGTGCAAAAGGTTGAATTTTTGGGTTATAGGTTAATGTTTGGAAAAGATGGAATATTTTTATTTTGTATTTATTTTGGGTTCAAGACTAAAAAAGTTCTAATTTGGCTGGCAATTTTGATATATAGATTGAATTATATGCAAGTTTTTGTGTTATTATTATATAACAGTGGTATTGGTTATAATTTTGCAATATAACAAATTGAATGAAAGGGATTTCAAATTAGGAATTTATTATAATTTGTGCCAGCAATCGCGGTTACATAGATAGAACAATTAAGTTTTTTTCGGCGAATAATAGGTTTGATTGTTTAATGGAAGCTTAAGTTTAGTAGGTGAAATTAATAGTCATGTTTCTGAGGGTTTCTCACAATAGAGTAACTATCGCAGGTAATTTTCGGAAATTACTTTCTAGCGGATAACTACCTTAATGAGTGCTAATTTAAATCCCAAAATAGTTTTTCTACGGGTTTAATTAATTTGTTGATGCCTATCATTTGTAAAGACTGAATTGATTAAAAGAAGAAATCTTAGACCCTTGCAGCGAACTACTTAATCACTCCTGTACTTTCCATTGATTTTTCTCTCCAAGAAAATAGTAACAAATTCCTAATTTGCCACCAACGCCAGCTTTTCTATTAAGATCTACAGCTGCTATGAACATTTGTTATAAACATTTTACTTTTGTAGGTTCTACATCGAATTCCTGGAGTAGCGTAGATGCTTAATTCTGATTAGAGAAAACCATTTTTTTAATTTAGTCCGTTTCCGCTTATCCCCTTCGATTAATTTTTTTTCTGTAAAAAGTGCATGTTCTTCGTTGTTGAATTTTCTAATTTCCCTTTTACTTAGTCAATTTTAAAACAACACACAGAAACAACATTTTTACGTTTAACAAGTCAATCAAAAAGCAATCACTGTGGAAGATCCAATGAAAACATGCTTCATGTTTATAGGAAAAAAACGTATACATTCAATATTTTTTATGTTTATGTGAAATATTTTTTTTGTTTTTAAAATCTAAAAATTAGGAAATTGTCTGTATTACTTGCAACATAATTTATTTTAACAGAGCTGTGTACTACAACGGAAACAAAACAAAAAGTTAATAATTTTATTGTACTGTATCATGAGCTGCAATAATAACATTTAAATAATCAGGTATACTAACTCTCTGTTTATATGCTCTTTTGCTAAACGTTATACTGGAGTTTTTATAACAAGTGTTTAAATCTACAATGCTTAGGACTACTGGTGCAACAAGTTATAGTATTATTTTAAGCAGATTTTTTTTATACATTGCATTGGAATCAATAAATTAAATATTTATAAATACTCTCTCTCTCAAATTATAGTAGTTACAATATCTTACAACAATGTTGTTACAAAATGTAATGTTATGCCTTAAGCTTATATATCTCTTCTGGTTCTTTTATTCTTGTAAACATTATAGTAAATGTAACAATTTGAAATTATTTTGTCATACAAATAATTTTCTGTTAAATAAGTACGTCCCGTTATGTCAAAGTATACAATTTTACATATTCATTTTGCTTTCGTGGGCTTTCTTCACGATGGCTAATTTGGAATGTGGATCCAATACTGAAAGTTCAGTATACGGTGGTTCTTTGGTACCATGTAGCACTAGAGACCACTCCTTAATGAACCCTGTTTGCAGGGACGATGAGTTAAAATTCGCCTATAAATTAATAAAAATCATTTTAGTAAACCTTTCATACGTCGCAAACATACCTCAAGCAGCCACGTTCCTTGCGGATACTCTCCCCAAGTGTGGGTGGTCATAAATGGCCATTTAGTAAAGCCGTCTCTGGAATCATCATCGTTTTTCCTTGTACTTAATATCATAGATCGCGTTCCCATAGGTGATGTCAGAAATAGTTCTAGGTCGCCTCTTCTGCTAGCGTTTAACGTTATAACAACTTGCACATGCTCCAAATATCTAACTTCTGTGCTAAGACCGAGGCAAGCGTTGGTCTTTATCTTCAAAATTAAAGCCTTCGTTGGTGGAATTTGTCTAGAACTTGAATTATCGAATTGCCGTACTACTTGAATATAACATCATTACTCTCACCGTGTTTCGTTCATTACACCAGCCTCGCAGTGATATCTCGGCGGTACAGTTTTCCAACCTTTAGCTAAAGCAACCATTGCTCCCGCATCTAATACGCCGAATCCAAATAAATGATTGAATTCTAAACCTACACCGTTCATCGTCCAGTGAAAACGACCTTTCACATCAAACAGAGAATTTCGTTTCGATGTTAAAACAGTAAGATGTTGCATGTCCCTCCAAGTCAAGTTATTGCTGAAATACATTACTATATGGAAATTATGTTGATGTATTTGATTCAACGCCACTTTTTATAACTCATTTAACATTTACTTAATTTATCGTATTCATATTTTTAAATTGATAGATCACTTACTTTGCTTCCAATGCTAAAGCGAACACTCCTGCTGCTTCTGGCGCAGCAGCCGAGGTTCCTGAATGAGTTGTGGTGCATTTACCATACAAATCGGTGGTTGCCTAAAAATCTTATTGAACTATTGTTGTTGATTTCTAATTTCTTAAAGTACTACGGTATGAAATACGTATTTAAAATGATCTATGAAATTCGCGTATCTTTCTTTCCTGGTTCTTCTTATAATATAAATTATCTTTGCTATAAACTTATTCGCAGGAACAAATTAATAAAATTATACTTGTTGATGCAAAATTGAAGAAAATTAAGGTGATGAATTGCAGTAGCTTAAATTAAATTTGAATTGCAAATAGAGACTGAAAATGCGATGACAAGATTTGCAAGAAGAAATGGTTTATAGCTTCCGTATCTTGCTTTGCAACAACAATTTCTCACAATATTATTAATTTTAAGTATTAATATTCAAAATTGCACTACAAAATGCTTTCATTTGCAACATCTTCAATCTATTAACATTAGATCAACATTACTTTTCCTAATTTTTGTTTTTTAGTATTATATCGTCAAATGAGAATTATTTAAATTTTTGATAAGTATAGAAAGCATTTCTTACTTGATATACCATATATACACTGCCGTTCACAGAAGTTCGGTCGGTTAGTAAAAAAACACGAAAAGGTTACAGAAACGAAACTAAAAACAAAATGCAATTTTATTGTATGTACAGGTAAAAAAGATAAAAATAAATAAATAAAAAGTTATTCTGGCTCAATATAACATACTGAACATTATATTTCTTTTTCATCGAAAAAACTGCCTTTGCTGTTAATCACCGCTCGAACTATTCTAGGCATTTTTTCGATAAGTTTTGTTAAAACGGATTGTGGAATATTAATCCATTCATGTTCCAGAATATTCTGTAAATGTTCTTGTGAAGTTGGGCATATTTTTCGGATCCTCCTGTCCAGTTCATCCCACAAAAACTCTATAGGGTTCAAATCTGGACTTTGTGGGCCATGGGTGTGCTGTTCTTCTTGCTCCTTTAGATAGTTCTTACACACTAACGCAGTGTGTTCTGGGTCGTTGTCATGCATGAATGTAAATAATAATTTAATATAATAATAATAATGTAATAATTTTCCTTCCTCATTACACCCTGCACTCTGCATAAATCTCCCGCCCCAGCAAAGGAGAAACATCCCCACACTAACACAGAACTACGCCCTTGTTTCACTGTTGGCACAATGCAGTTCGGGATCATTTCTTCAGTTTTAGATCTTCGGACATAAACTCGTCGGTTTTGCCCACAAACCTCAAACTTTGACTCGTCACTCCAAAGCACGTGTTTCCAATCATCTACCGACCAATCTAGATGAGAACGGGCTCACTGTAGCCGTTTTGCTCTGTTGCCCCGACGTAATAAGGGTTTCTGAATGGCAATGCGCCCATGAAGGTCCGCTTCATGTCACACAATGCGGAAAACTAAAGATTAGACATATGAAAATGGAAAAAAAAATACAGAAAAATATTTCACTGGCGCATTGCGAAAAATTTGTGACTACAATACCAAAACGCATACAGGCAGTTATTAAAACCCGAGGAAGTCACGGTATTAATTTACATATAGAATTCTAGTTTTGCAAAGCTTAGAATGCTCCGTTGTATTGGTCGACGGTGTAAATATTATAAAACCGGTCCCAGTGACACTAGTGCGTTATGAGTCTTTCATCATAGAAATTACCAACTTCCTTAAATTAAAAAAAAAACATAATTTTAATTTAAAGCAGTAATTTCATATATTCCCATTTGACGATACTTTGCAAAAATTTCTTCTGAATGAATATATTTTGCGTGATAAATGATGATGATTTTGAAGTTTCTTTAATAATTCATTGATGAATTTATAAGAAAGTATTTGCGGAAATACGAGCAAAATATTGTATTTATGAGTTAAAATCAAAAAGTCTCTTCTTTCTTCAAAACCATTTCTTCTAGAAATATTGCGTTACAAAAACAAGATATATTTCTTCCACATTTTTGAAATATAATAATAGCTATTTTTCATGAATATCTAAGTAATCAAGCCTTTATGTTACTTACAACACCTGTATTGGGATCTTTAGCGCCGTTGCTGAAAGTAGATGCAAGGGTCGAGGAGCAGCTTTCATCGTAATGCGCGTTTTGGCCGTCGTTTATGGCACTATTAATACTAATGGTCCACATGCTCGCGGCGTATCCATCACAATTGCAATCATCATCTTCACCGCCATCACCACTCGCCCACACGTAGATATTCCCCAAACCGTTTCGACCCTACATAATTAAAACACCAAATAAACTGGGCGAATTGTAAACAGCTTGATGCAAAAAGCTTATAGCCACATTTATCGTTTCGTCAATAGATTTATATGATAACATTTACGAGCAAGCATGAAGAGAAGTTCAAAATAGTCAGTTGCTATCTTCTTGTGTGTATTTAAGGTTTTTTGCACTGGAAAATTAAAATACAAAGATATTGATTGAAATGGGATTAACATACCTCGTTAACTCCTCTAACTATAGCTCTCATTGTTGCATTCCTTGGTCCATCTACAGTTTTGCCATCATCGGTTGGTCCCCACGATGCACTATAAATATCTATTAAATTCGGTTCATGGCCCATTGAATTAGCTTCAATAAGGTCTGTCATATATGGCTGATCTAACATACGGATACCTTCGAAAAATAATTGATTGTTAGTAGAAATACAGAAATTCTAAATATTTCACCTTTTTTGAAAAACGGCAGGTTAGGAATATTAATTTTTTTTTTTTGCGAACAACCTAAATTTTATTCAGTAGAATAGAATGAAAATTCACATGAAACCAAATTTTTTGCTAAAATCAAAAAAAAATAATTAAAAAAAAAATTTACATGCAACCTAATTTTTGAAAAATTTAAAAATTACCATATTTTAAATGTAATCATTATTGCCGCGGAGATGCTTACATGAGCTACTCGTATAATCTGAGAAGCACAAGAATAGAACAAGAACTGAAAGTGTAAGGACACTAGAACCTGTTTAGAACCAGGTAGACAAAATGGATGAATTAGGAATTTATAAAATATCTTCTAAAAATTGTGATAAAATATATTTTCTTGTTCTGTCTATTTAAAAAAAAAAGAAATCAAGAAACAATCTATTGCCGAATACGTTCAGTAAAATTTTAGAAAGAATATTATAGTACAAGCCTATCATAGATTCCCTGTTATAGATCGTTGTACTGTGGATAATTTAGATGGTTCGATGGTATTTGTTTCTATGTAAGCGCATTAAAAGTGGATGGTTTAAAAAAATATATGTAATCAATTTCAGTGAAACGTTTAGAGCTACAGAGCTATCTTCTACCAAAATCTCTTTACTGCAGAGAGATTAAAACTGAAAACAAATATGTATATCTTGAATGGCAATTGCTTGCTTTCTTATGATTTTGCTTATTTCTTATTTAGTAGACTCAAAGATTAACTATTAATCATTTTATTTACAAAAATGATACTATTTTATAGATTCAGATTTTTACCTGCAATTTTAGAATCATAAGCAACTCCAACACCACAGATACCGTTGTCACGTGCAGCAGCAACTTCTCCAGCGCAGCGCGTTCCATGACTGCAAAATTGGTATTTCGACACTCAGAATTAAATTTATGTATTACAGTAAGCAGCATGTACAAATCAGTGCGCCTCACTAGATACACATATGATGCTGCAATGCACTCAACCACATATTTTGTTAGATTAAATAAACATGTTGTAAATTATACTTATTTAAAAAATGCAAGGGTAGTTGTCCCAAAAATTCTCCCTGCGCAGAAATTATCGATGAAATCAAGGAAAACATCCATCATAGCAATGCTCTCGCAAATAATCAAAGAATTGATTATTTGAAGGAGAAAAATATCGAATTAATGTCTTATTGCCCATGTTCACCTGATTCATCGTCTAACGCCATTTTATTGCTGAAGGTCAAACAAAAAATGCATGGACAGCGATTTTTATCACCTCAAGAAGCTGTTGAAGTCTTCAAAAACCATGTTTTGCAAATGCCAGCTTAAGAGTGTAAAAAGTCTTTCGAGAATTGATTCGAGCGCAAAGTATGTAAATTTTAGCAGCGAATATTTTTAAAAACAACAAAACGATTTATTTCGTTTTATTTACTTTCTTTTTTTTTGTAAAAATTTAAAAGATATGTATCGTATATCTAGCTCAGCGAACTGATCTGTATATGTAATTCTGAATTTTTGCAGGTTTAAAATAAAATTAAAATAAAAATAAAATAAAATTAAAATTAATCTAACTTACCTGTTGAACCAGTCATCAGTAAACCTAGGATATGGATAAGGATCATTACTGCTAAAATCATAGCTAGCTCTAGCATTCTGTAACAAATGAGTAAGAGAGCAAAGCCGTCACTAAAGTTCTCAAAGTTCTTAAATTACGGCTATGTACATATATACAGTTCAACTATTATAGATAATATGTGCAAATAAGGATAATAGCCACTTACGTAATTGTACTTCAAGTCTGGATGCATATAATCTACTCCTGCAATAAAAAAAATTAATAGATTAAGAGCCTGGAACGCTTAAAACTTAAAGGAATTCTATTTTGCGCTTGCTATATCAATAATTGTACAAGATCTTTTTGTTTCCAAATCAAAACATAATCCGTATGTTTACTATTTCAAACTATTTTTAAAAAGAGAACGTAATTCCCTAGCTTGTAAGCGGATTAATGTATTATTACTTACCGTCGTCCATAATAGCCGTAGTAATGTTTTTGCCCGTAAATCCTTGAGCCCATGCTGCCTCTACGTTGAGATCTAATTTCGCCTTGCCGTCGTTCTGCCCCGTATTCTTCAGGTACCATTGGAAGGAAAAGTAAGGGTCAGTGGGATCCTTAAGAGGGCCAATGTGCTTTACGAGGTTCTCGACTTTTAATGGCTTATAGCCGCGCTTGACTCTAAGAAATCCTGGCTGTTGGAGCACAACATGCACCTAAAGTGTAAGACGATAATTTCAGAGATTGGTTTAGATGACGTAGGCGGTTAGGTAAAGGCAAAGATTGTAAAACGCTCGCTGGAAATGTTTGTTATTGTTTCTTTATTACGAAATGAAAAATACGGGGAGGTATCTAAATGTAAATATTTAATTTAGATATCTGGCGATTCTATCACAGAAAAAAGAAACTAGAATTGAAGGATAGACTTTTAGGCATCTATGTGAGATTTAAAAAGTCTCGCCTTTCTAAAATTAATCCATATCAAACGCAATTTACTTCTTTTAAAACACGTTCCAATGAAAAAAAGTCAATATCCAACGTTTTCCTTAAGACGCTTCTCCACAGATAGAAGACACCAAATCGTCAAAAATTATAAAGATCATTTTGATTTTAGCACCTGCATTGCTTAATCCGAGATAAATATTGTGATTCAATTAGAAATTTATAAAATGTTCAATTAGACAAACATATATACTCACTAAACAAAAAAAAATGTCGTCATGTAATTTCCGTGTAGTGTACGGATGAAAGATTCAGCGCAAAATAAAAAACATTTCTTTGTGTGTATTTTATTCTTACCACAGCGGTAAATAAATAGTAAATAATAAATTTGCCCCTGTTTAATTAAAGCTGTTACTTGCAGTTATTAAGTATTTAATTAGGACCACTAAACATTTTTCTCGGTGTTCTTAAGTTGAGTATCTTAGTGCTTCACCTGCTAAATTTACGAGGTAAGCATTCCACCTTATAACTTTGATTAGCCTTTGCCCTCGAAACGATATCGTAAACTTCATAAGCAGCTGCTTAACATAAAATTTAAATAAATAACAAATATGTCTACTTCATGTGTAAAAAAGAAAATAATAGTTTTTCACAACGTGCTCCAAAATATGGAAAATTTTTTTCTTTCGAAAACACCGCTCGAATAATATTTGTAATTGATTCTATCACATAGGACCTATAAAGGATCTCTACTCTGTCATATTCGTTATTACTACGAGATACTCATGGCTTTGTTGAATCCTACAGAATCCATCAGTATTATCTTACGCAAGCAAACAACCGTTGAGAGGTTGAGAATGTTTACCGTTTAAACTGAAAAAAAAACGGGTCACGTAAAATTGTTAGAAATGTCGAAGTTCACTAAAAATTAAAAGGAAATACGTATGCCACCGTAATTTAATATACCGTATTTGCAATGTAATTTTCCCACCGAAAGTTCAAAGGTGAATCTACTGCAGTATTATACTTATTCCAAAGCTACGTGTACAGAAGATAATCCTTTCATTAGAGCCGAGCCGACAATAAATTTGTCATCTCCTGTTTCATAATCGATTGGTATGACGTCAGTTTGCAGAATCCTAAATTCTCATAAAAGATAAATCATGTATGTACTAACGTATGTATAGATTACTAATAAATGCTAGGCAATGGTCCAAAGATTAATTATTGCGAAATTGGATGAATTTGTCGTGTGATGTACATACGTACGTGTGCTTGTTTCTGGAAATAAACGTACGATGTGTATTTGATCACCTATCGCATTTGTTATAATACTAATCCTGTAACAGGTACAATATACAGGGTATTTCTCGAAATTCGTTAGTTAGAAGTTTTAATGAAGTTTTATGAATGGAACTCTGAAACTTTGAAATAGGTAGTTATAACATTGGGACTATTGATTTAAAATATTTTCACAGATCCGTTTTAACCGGAAGTGGTAACCAACTTTCTTATTTTAAACGCAATGGTATACTTTTTATCAACTTAATCGACTATACACATCGCGCTTTAACAATTATATTTAACATTTTAGCATGCTCTTATTGGAATTAAATATTTGAGAATATAATGGGGATTGAGGTATTTACTTTTGAAAGACGGAATTGTAGGCTACGCGTACCACACCTTATCGTTACTAAAGTTTATTTTGGGGTGTAACCATGTAATTTTTAACTACACTATTGGATTTAAATTTTTAAATGATTACATATTGATGCGAGTACGATGGGACAAATATTTTTTTGGTTATGATGGTATGATACACAAACACAGTTATTTTAAAACCAAAGAAATAAAAAAAGTGCAGACTTTTCCGTAAACATTGTATAAAATGTAAGTCTTGTATCTTCATTGTTGAATTTTCTTCGTAGATTCTCTTTATTCTATTGTTGTGTTTCTTCTGCACTGTTCAGGATTGAACGCTAAACTTTAAGTAGGTATTTATAAAATGTTTTACATAAAAACGTGTTAGTACGTATGATTTATGTGTAAAATTAGGAATAACGCAAGCTTTCAGGAGCGCAGCAATAGGTATTCTAAGGAAAAAACAAATCAGTGCGGAGATTGCCGATATTTTTGTGTTGTTTGCCATACTACGCAGCAGCCCTTGGTATCATTATTAATAAATCACAACTTTATAAAAGAGCTTTGCAATTACAAGATAATTTATTAAGGGTAAAGTACCGGATTTTGGCTTCCTTCGCGAATCTTAAAACTTTGGTTATTTGGTAAAAGAGCCATCCTGGCAGTAGATTTTCGTAAGGCCCTTTGTGATTGACTTGTTTATAATACAAAAGGTTCAAAATGCATGTTTAAGGTTTGCGTATGTTATTAGGAAAAGGAAACATATTTCCATACGTCGGCGTGGGCATATTGGTTGAACATGAAATCGAGAAGAAGATTTCACTCTGGCTGTTTTTATACTTTAACTTAATAATGCCCTTACTTACATCGCAAACTTATTTTTAGAACCGATGACTTTAATATCAGAAACAAACGTACCCTCTCTACAATAATAGTTTTTTAAACGGGACAGTCAAATTAACAAAGAATATACGTTTTGTCACTCCGATTAGAAAAATCGACATTTTCACACGCACAAACATTTACAGCCCGAGTGACATATCGTCGGCGACGCCAATTTTTTTTACTACCGGCTCGAGTTTTAAAAAAATTGGTATTGTACGAAAATATTTGACATTTGCATATACGTGTACATACCTCCGTGATTTTCAAAATTTTTCAAAATATATGGCATGTGTTGTCATTAACTGCTATACAGCGCGCGTACCATCCTCCAGTAATTTAGAGAAAGGTTTCTCAAATAAAAAATATTCGGAAATAAGTCCTGCACAACATAGAATAATGTTCAAATACAAACAGCGATTTATAAGATTTACTTTAATTTTAGCTGTAGCTGCAGTTTTGTAAAGAACTGTTTGCGTGTTCAGCATTTACATCTTCTATTATTTACAGATACAATCAGGGCAGTTCTCCTATTTATATTCTGCAGATTTTTTAAGCTCTTCAATTGTAGCTGTATCTTCAATTTCGTACAAGCATTTAATTGTAGAAATAAAATATTATTATCATTATTATTATTATTAAGGAGCATTAAGGAAAATATAATGTGTGCTTCTGTAGGAATCAGGGCAAAGCTAGCAAGAAACTGTCCACGTCAAGATTCATTTACTGCTTTTCGATCCTCAAGAGCGGTAGCAATAAGCCCATTTTTACGGAAAAAAAGCAATCAGTTTCTTGAAGCGCTTCGTGAACGAACAACTTTGGTTTGGAACACCCAAACAGTGGATTGTTTTCTGTACCAAATCACACGAGCCATTATTTGAGCTTTACTGCAAAGTCTCTTCACTACTAAATGCTCATGTAAAGCGTTTGTACTTAACTTTTACCAATGCCCAAGGATGTCTCTATCTCTCGGTATGTTACATGTCGATCGTCAATCATTTCTCGCACAATATTGATGTTTTCTAGAACAACAACAGTTAATGGACGACCTTCACGAAATTCGTCATTGACACTACTACGTTCACGCTTAAATTCTGCAAACCAGTAATAAACTGTGGTTTTAGATGGTGCTTTATCACCAAAGGCAGAATGAAGTCGATCGATTCATTGTTGTTGAGTTAAGTCACTTTTAAGACTGTCAAAAATCATCGCACGAAAATGTTCACGAGAAATGTCAATTTTTTCCACTAAATTGATTTCTTTGAAATGCTATTAATTTTTTTTTTATCAATGGTGTTTATCATACTAAATATCGAAGTTTAAGACAATCAAATTGAAATATACGGTAAGCGCCATCCAGTGGTCAATTTCGGAAATTTTCAGGGTTCTCCTCGTAATACATATTATTTGTCAAATATAAATCACATCCAATTACGATACAGGTTTCATACTCTGCCAAATTAAATTTTCAATCGATTAAATTTCTTTTCTTTGACAACAGTATATTACAGGCTGTAACATGCCATCCAATGTATAACGGTTTGACATTAACGAGTATCGACAACGGTAAAATATGGAAATTTCCTACCGCACTTGACGACTATTAACTAATATTTAATTTGTGAAATGGTTTTAAAGACATGGTGAAATTTAGTCACTACGTGTTTGTAGGAATATGCATTAAAGACGAATTAACATTTAGCACCCGAAGGAAACTCAAACGAAGATGAGTAATTTTGCCGTTTCCTCGAGATTATCGTTGGCTGGAATAATAAACCTAATGGAACCTCCAACTTAGAGAGGTGGAAGTCTCACGGCTTTAAGAACCGGGGAAGAATTGAAAATGGGCCAGAAGAGATTGTAACATAGGCCACAATCGGGCGAATGCTATACATGATTGTGTTGATGGCAACGATCTTATTTGTTCCACTTTGTATGTTGTCTTACGTACATTGTCTAGCACATATAAATAAAAAATAGCAAAAATAAGCAAACTAATGTTAGCAAAAGCATTTCGTCGCACCAGAATACGGATTTTAACAAAAACCTTATCTGCATAGTTATATTTAATTTACTAAAGAATTATCTGAAAAAACTAAACTAAATAAATATGTGAGATATTAAAGAAAACTGATATGAATTGAAGACTGGCATCCAAACTTGTATCCTGCAATAGCAGAAACTGAACATCCTGTGTGCTTAAGGTTCTGAAAGCTAGTACCCGAATCATTTTCTCTAAATTGCTCATGGAATCAATTATCATCTATTACATCCCGTTATCAAAGACAAAAAATGTAAATAAGATGTAGATCACATTTACCTCCCTACTTACGTAGCCAGTAGTTGAAAACATAATTTAAGATCTTACGCAATGATAATGAACTTACCAAAGGCTCTATTTTTAATTTTCTCACATGCGGTATACTTCTCTTGGTCCTAGCTGAAGGTAGGGCGTGACTAATAAAGTGATACTCCTTACTGGATCCCAAAACCTTAAAAAAATAAAATTCCATCAAATCATTGTTAGATTAAATTTTAATCTAGGCTTTCACAGCTAAAGTAATTACAATCACTCATACGATATATTGTTATTTCACTGAAGCTCTTATGAGTTGATTCTACGGTTTTCTAAAAACAAACAAAAAAAAACAGCCACAAAACCCTACACCCAATTAAACAGGTTAATGCAGGTATCCATGTACATGGGCATAACTAATCTTAACTTTCATTTGATATTTCGCTGATCATTTTCGTTGAGAAAATTAAGTCATGGATGCCTAAGTGTTAATTTTTTCGTAAAATTATCGGTGCATGGTTGTTAAACTATATGATACTCTTTGAGAATATAATACGAAAATAAAAAATATTGAAAAGGAATTAGGTTTCACCGTATAACAGAACCCTATCAAAAGTACCTACAAAACCAAATTACCGTAAATTGTCATCTGATTTAATACAATGCATTCTAAATTTGGTACAATCTCATTCTAGTGCTTCTTATTCAGATAGAAATGTTGAATAATAGCAATTTTTTCTGCTTTGAAGCACTGAAAAATGTTCTTTGTGCGATCGTAATCAACTTTAAAGAATATGCGTAGGACGGCAAAGTCTCGGTTGTCCCTGTTTGCAGATTATCCATGCATGGAGGTTTTTTTTAATAAATTCCTTATTCTCGTTAAAAGTGAGATTATTTTTCTTACATTTAATGTCAAAGTATAAATGACGAAAGAAGATTATTTATATTATTCGACGCAAAGTATTACGGCTAATTTATTTGATTTTGGTAAAGTTTTGTTTTTGGAGTGGATAAGGGCCTATTAGAGATACATTTTGAAAC
>LR737384.1:6450540-6472451 GCA_902655005.2 Marronus borbonicus | reverse complement strand
CTTCAGCTTTTGTTGTATGCTGGATGCTCCAGGACGAACACGATTTTCTATAGTTCCAGTTGTCCGATATCGCTTTATGATGTCATTTACTGTTGAACTTCACATATTTATTTTTTCAGCAATTTGTCGCCCCGAATATCCTTCTTCAAACAGCATAATAATGCGTGAACGTTTTTCTACACTGGTAGGGTTGCCACCTGCCATTTTGAAGTAAATTTTCTTAAAACTTTCGCGTAGAAACGACAGATGCACACCAACACATGTTTAACAGTAAAATGAAGCAAATTTATATCTTTACGCCCGTGATAAATAAACAAGAATGATACTGCGGTATATTTCCTAAATGTATTGTTCGTTAATAATCCCCAAACGACCCGTTTCAAAAGATCGGTACTTCCGAGAAATTCTTGGAATGATAATAAAAGGGACTTTATTGTGGTCGTCGCAATATTTCTACTTTACATAATAATTTATGGCTTTAGTCCCTTAGAAAAGAGTGTATGCATAATATTTTTCTAATTTTATGTATTAATAATTGTATACAGTGTGATATAATAGATTTTTATTGTATGACCGAACTTCACTGAACCGCAGTGTACATCATTGAAGGTGAATTACACAATTGTTCTTGTTGTAAACAAACTTTTCTTTAACTTCGACAGACACGACATTCTTTAAGCTTTCTACAACTGGTAAGACGATTTCTACATAGGGGCGGTATCTTCATACCCAGCGCTCTCCCCAATGTATCACTTCAATTCATGAACAAAAGTATTGAAATCTGTATTATGTATTTATTTCGAAAATACATTTTTAATAACTCTCAGCTTCCTTCTAAATTTAACGAATATACCTCTTATTAAATATTTTGGCCGCTATGAAATCGCGGCGGTTGTTACTGTGGCAACGGTAACACGGTTAACTACAGAACCAATCACAGTCTAGTTTGGGACGCACAATTTTCGCGGCCAGTCTACCTTTAAAATAAACGAAATTCCTGCAATTTTGAAAAGTGATTTTAATAGACTTCTTCCGAGAGGAAAAAATAGAACAAAAGAATTAGGTGCGTTATTACTTCAAAAAATTGGAACAAATAAGAAAGAAATGGATAGAAGTGTTGAAAATAGAAGATCTACGCGATATCTTTCAATAGAAATTTATTCTAAAAATAATTAGATATGTGTACGTTATTGTATAATACTAAGTCTGTGTCATCAGTAGAGATGACAAAGGCAGATGAAATTATTACTTTTTTGCAGCGACTAAACAGACTCGTGTTTTAGCGACTCTCGGGGAAACCAATAGGTAACACGAACCCCTTCTTATGAGACGAATAGACACGAATCTATCTAGTCGCTGCAAAAAAGTAATAATTTCACCTGCCTTGGTCATTTCTAGTCATCAAACTTTTGTTGGGTTAGAACTGACATGAAAGATCTACATTATTTGACCACTAAAATGAAGAGACATGAAGAATCTCGTGGTCACATTAACACCTGCACGGCACTTGTTTTTCTCAGAAGATAAATATTACGATAGAGCTCTAAGTATCACGCTATCACGCATCAACTAACACGGTAATGATTGTGATGGGAATGGCGATCGCCATCGCAGATAATCACACCTACACGATACACGTATGTGAATTTCTATGCAATTAGTTCTTGTTTTTTAAAACAAATAGAAGATGTATGGATAACGACATAGAAGACAGAGCTTTGATTTTAACACTATTGCCAGAAAAATAAGAACACAAATCAAGGTAATGTGACCATGCAGGAAAAATACGCAGCAATTGAATTTATTTTCGTCGATAGCTGTCCCAGAAAACAGTCGCCATCACTTTTTCGATCGATCTTCTTTTTTTTCGGAGCCCATTCACCGTCGCAACCCACTGTTTCGACTATACCTTGGTTTCAGAAGAGTACTGATATATATAAGTTTCATCTATAGTTATTAATAGACGCCAAAACTCCGATTTATTTCGCTTAAACTGGCTTAACAGGGCATTGGACATGTTCATTGGAATGCATTTTTTGTCCTGCGTTAGCAAGTGCCGCACCCAAAACGTGCTTGTACGACTACTGGCCATAATTTCAATGTCGCAAGTAAGAGGTGCAGAACCCCCGTAAACAGCGTCCATCTCAGTTTTAATTTGCTTAAACGTATTGCCTTTTAAATGCAAGAACTTAATGACGACTCCATATTCGTTTTTTCCATTTTTACAGAAAGACTAACATCGATTGACACAAACGACTGTTAAGCAACAACTGAGCGTCAAATTTTCAAAAGCATCTTGCAACGCATGCGCAATTATATCAAAGTATTTACTATCTTGTTGAGGCTCGAAACTTTTCAGACTGCTGTCGTGTGTACCTTAATAGCCAAAATAGTCGAATGAATTCGTTCAATATCGCCAATCGCTACACTTAATCAGCATATTATAGTCAAATTTGATCCTATAAATTCCAAAATCGATGTTTAATTGTTTGCGTTTTATTAAATGTTGTATTGTTGTATCGTACGTATTACTTTTTGAATTGTTAAGAGCACGCACAGGCAGAACATGGTAAGAACAATTTTTATTAATTCTGTATTTATTGGGCATGTCTTTCGTCAGGGGAGCTCTTCACTAGAGTCTTACTAGATTTGTTATGTGTCTGTTATATGGTTTACAGATTCAAAAATAGGGAAATCAATGCAATTTAAAAAATGAAGCTAAGAGATAGGCAAGTCGCATAATATTCTTACAGCCAGAAAAGAAAAATGTAATTACCTAAGCTTATTTGAGGAGCAATAAATATTTTTAAATAGAAATCGTTTTATATGTTATTATTGGTCGAAAATTAACAAATGCTATTAACGACAGATAAGCGAAGAACCCTAAAACATTCGAGAAGTTTAGCAGTAATTATCGTAGAAGACAAGAAAATTCCATTTTTATCATCTGGGGTCACTCGAAAAAACGTGGTGCTTCTGTACCTAACGCGCTTAAATAGAGAGGACGCGACAAACGTAAAATTACCAAGTTAGTTTTCTTTAATTCATTAATTGTCTGTGACTCTTCATTTTCTAACGTTCATATTTTAATTATTAAACAGCTAAAGTGTATCAAGTTAATACTGGGGAATTCACAACTCTACGTGATGATAGAGAAAAAAAAAATATATCTGTCTCTCGTTTAATCTTCAAATAACATAATCCTTTCAAGTAACTTTCATATTTAAAACACAAACTGTGAAAAAGAAAAAAGATGCCTACAATTCCTATATACAGCGTGTGTATAAATTATCGCAGAAGCTACACGTAGCGACATACTTCGCTCGATTTTGAGTCGAAAATCTAAATGCTAAAATGTTGTACTATGCTTTATACGTCTTCAGGAACCACTTGAAAATAACATACATTTGGCAACACTGTAGTTGCATACTACAGTAATGGTAGGTACAATACTTATCAAAATTGACAAACTGGAAGTACAAATGACAAATTGGAAAACACAATTGATACATACAAAAGCAATAGGAAAACACTTTATTAAAACAGAGTTCATAAATTTGATTTTCCGAACGCATGTCTTGTAATAAATTAGCGACACCATTACCTACGCATTTGTTCAAATTGATATCCGTCTGTTTGTAAGCAGAGTTGCAATTTACGAGGTATTGTAGTGATAAATGTTAAAATTTGACAGTAATGATTTTGATTGAAATCAAATTAGAATAGAAGCTCATTGTCCTACAACATTGCCAAGTGTGTTTTTCATGAGAGGGTGTTAATGAGGAAATGTTGAAAACAGACTCTGAAATCAAAAAGAACCTGTTTACGAAAAAAATAGGAATAAAAAGTCGTCTAAATTCAAAATTGCTGTATCGACAGATATCGAACACAAACGCTTATTAAAGCACTAAAAAACCGAACTTCAAGAACCTCGTGAAGACGTATGAAGCATGCGACAACATTTTACCATTAAGATTTTCGATTCAGAAACGAACGAAGAATGTTACTACGTGTAGCTTTTGCGACAATTTATAAACACGTTATATACTTACATATTGTATTGTTAACTTAATAGAAACAATATAATTTAAGAGAAAATAAATTAAGAGGAAAAACAAATTTAATATAATAAAATACATCTTCATTGCAGTAACTGAAACATTATTAATTAACTAATTAGAAAGTGTTTAAGTAGCAGTTTTAAGGTGAAGCTATCTGACTGCATGAATTTAAAGGCACTTTATTTTAAAATGATAACAGAGATAACTCTTCAAAAACATCGCTGTGGCCGATGCATTTTTGAACTAGATACAAATTTCAAATATGAAAACAGAAGTAACAGGCACTTAGCTTTTACTCAATTTTTGTTCTGTGTATACTTTTGTCACCAGCACCTCCACCATTTCGAAGGCTTGGATATTTGCTGAAACGCCGCTAATTTTCCATTACTCGTGTGTGCGCATAATATGCAGTTCAAAAATTAGATCGAAAGGTACAGTTCTTATCATGAATATTTGCATTCGCGTCGTAGTAACGTATGACGTAAGCAGCATTAAAAATTATAACATTCAGGTATCCCAACTATCTTTATTCAATATAAATAAATAGTATATTTGTCAACATATTAGAATTTATTGTGAACTTAGATTGTCATTGTAGTATGACTTAATTTACATACAAGATTAAATACTTTTTGTGTTCAGGAAAAGTTTTTCTTAAGATTCTCTCTGCAGAAAACAATCTGCTGCCAAAGATTATAAATTTATACTTCAAGAAATATGTAAGTATTCCAACTAAAAAAAAAATTAAAATAATAATTGTAATCATATTTAGAACCATAATTGATCTTCTTTCTTCGGTTTTATTTTATTTAAAACAAAAAATAAACCAAGTATACCATGTCTAAGGAACAAATGGCGTGAAATACTTTTAAAGCATTTTTGTCAAGTTGCCGTGCTTAATAAAATGCTCTTTGAAATCCAGAAACATAAACGTTTATGAGTATAAATCGAACAATTTGGTTCCCATGACAACAGTTAACATAAGATGCGTTGATTATTCTTAACCCTCAAGTGCTATCGTGGGGTGTTTCGGAACCCCAGAGGTCATTTTTTTTACATTTTTTCTAAAACTATTTTTGTCACATTTCTAAGGTTCCAGGTATTCGCCTATGCAAATGAGATATGTAATATAGTGTAATTTATTATTTACCATATTCTACAGTTTTAGCAAAAAATAGCTTTTGGGGTGTCTCAACACCCCACGATAGCAATTACGTTTGTTTTTTTCAAAAATAGCGTAGTGTATTCTAACCAATGATTTAGAATTTTATAGTGATAATAGCCCTCGTCCTCTTTTGGGGAAATCACAGATGTTGTTGTGCATGTAAGTATAGGGGATTCACTTATATACGTTCCAATTCGGCGATTTTTATTATAGTACCTACATGTACAGGGGATTCACTCATTTATGTTCGACTTCGGTGATTTTTTACAAATCAAATAGTGGCATTTCCCCTGATTTCTGTACGGCGTATAAATATTCGACTCAAACAAATTTCTTACTCAGTTCCTCACAAACCAGAGCGTCGTCAACTTGTTCCTTATTTCCCTTCTATAATACGTGTATTGAATAGTAAAAACAATATGATAAAGTTTCTAACTGATGAACAATTAGCAAATCTTGCCGAAAACTTTTACGATGTCCGGCAGTAAATACTCCTCCAAGAACACCTTCTGAAGCATTTTCTCTTTTCCTTACGGAAGAAATTCTAAATGAAATACTAGAGCATACAAATGCAAAAATAACGGAAACGAGTTCTTCTTATGGACCAACGGCAAGTTATGTTGAACATGTAGACATGATTGAATTGAAAGCATTTCTGGGACTTGTAATTTTGGCGGGAGTGTTTAAATCAAACCACGAAGATACTAGAAGTCTTTTTGCAACGGATGGTACGGGACGAGATATTTTTAGAGGTGTCATGTCTAAACAACGGTTTTTGTTTCTTTTGTCAGTGCTAAGATTTGACGATCAAACAACTAGAAGGAACAGGATTGACAATGGTGATAAACTTGCTGCCATTTCAAAAATTTATGAAATTTTCAACGCAAACTGTACGAATAATTACAGTTGCAGCGAATATGCTGTTGTAGATGAAATGCTTGTTGGATTTCGCGGCCGCTGCTCTTTTCGCCAATATATCAAGAGTAAACCAAAAAAATATGGCATCAAAATTATGTGCTTATGCGATTCGAAAACGCATTATCTGATCAATTCATTTG
The DNA here is from genome assembly GCA_902655005.2 of Marronus borbonicus. Classification (NCBI taxonomy): domain Eukaryota; kingdom Metazoa; phylum Arthropoda; class Insecta; order Coleoptera; family Scarabaeidae; genus Marronus; species Marronus borbonicus. The sequence continues at coordinate 6,466,167 of LR737384.1, read as the reverse complement.
TTTATACAGGAAAGACAACCGAACCCAATCCAAACAAACTTTCAGTTCCAACACGTAGTGTACTCAAATTAATTTCTCCGATCATCAATACAAATCGAAATCTAACAGGAGATAATTGGTTTTCTTCTATAGAGCTGTTGAATGAATTGAAACGGGTTGGTATAACGTATGTTGGAACACTTCGTAAGAATAAGCGCGAAATTCCGCCAGCATTTTTACAAACTAAACAGCAACCAATAAACACCTGTACATTTGGATTTACGCACGATAATACGTTGGTTTCCTTCATACCAAAAAAGAACAACTGTGTCTTGTTGGTTTCGTCTATGCATCACAATGGAAATGTTGAAGTAAATGCAAAACCTGAAATAATAAATTTCTACAATTGTACCAAAGGGGGAGTTGATGCTTTAGACCAGAAGTGTATGACGTACTCCTGCCAAAGACGAACCAGACGATGGCCAATGGCTATATTAGGAGCAATGGTAGACATTTCACGTGTCAACAGTTACATAATTTTCTTAGCCACTTCAGACCATACAGTTAACATGACACGAAGAGAATTTTATATTCGTCTAGGAAGAGAACTCGTCAATGACCACGTAAAAAGACGATACCAAACAAAAGAATTGTCAACTAAGCTAAACTCAATTATCAAAAATTTACTAGGCTTAGAAACACCACAACAACAGCCACAAGAAGCAGAACCTTCAAGAACCTACAAAAGGTGTCACATCTGCGGGCGAAATAGAGACAAGAAAATAAAAACCACGTGTCATAGATGTCATCAGCATGTCTGCAAGGAACATTCTGAGCAACTTGTAAAATGCGCAGAATGCTTACAAAGGTAAATTGTAAGAAATTTATAAAAATCTGATTACATGAAATAACACATTACATGTTTTTTGTCAAATAAAATGTACGCCTCACAACGGCATTGTCAGAATTTTTATGTGAAATGCTAATGGCATTTTCTTTTACAGGGAGTAAGACCATAGTTTCCAGTAACAGAAAAAACCAAGACATCTTAACAATACAGAACACAATTTTGTAAAAAGAAAAAATTGTACGAAGAAATACTTTTTACATAATTTTTATGAATGTAACATTTCCTCCTAATTTTCTGTTTTGCTTTAAATAAAGTTTTGTTTTTCCTTACAACAATCGCAAGATAAAGGTCTAGTTATTACACTGTGGGTTTAAAAGTGAAAAAAAAAGATAACTAACAAAAAAAAGCTAAATTTAAAGAGTGGGGTGTAAAACACCCCACGATAGCAGTTGTGTTACCTGAAAACACGATAGTACTTGAGGGTTAAACTAAAAACTTTCAACATCCGTAGTTGCTTGTAATCAAAGGCGATTGGAAATGGAAATTTATTGAGATTATTTGGTTACTACGGCAACGGTAAACAAAACATACTACATACATACAAGATATTCAGGACAAACAGTTTATTTTCACCTAACATATCTTAATATCTACACAATTCATACAATAAATGCTTTAGAAAGTTATTCCGACAAACGACACATAGCGATACGCGCCTAGAATATAAATGCTTTTAGATTGCAATTGTATCTTAATTGTAATAAGATTTTCTTGGATGTCCAGAAAAGATATATCAATAAAAAAAATATGGTGAAGAAATGCATCGTTACAACTACAATCTAAGTGTTGACGCAGCGCATGAAGATATGTGTCTGTTCGCCAGTCCTTTTCGGTGTACAATGACGTAAATAACATCTTGGTCAACAATTATAAAATTAAAATGCAATTTATTTACATTGTACTTCTGTGAGGTTGACAGATTTATGAAGTACATTCAACTTGGTGATAATAACCTATATGTTAATATAAAATGAATTAGATAGCTGTATTTAAACAACATGCTCGAAGTTATTTACATTCTGACAAGGAAACACAGAGATGGAAGGTAAATGAACTAGTTGTTTGAATTAAAATTAAAAAAACGCTACGTATTTCTCCAATATGTCTGCGTTAGTTCTTCTATGCGTTTCCTTAGAAATTACATCCAAGTGATTAACGTTAAATTATAACTTCTTATTTTTATTGTGTCAAACTATCCTAGTTTGTCATTAAACATTCATAACAAACTCTAACGAACTAAAGCATGCTTATTTTCTAATGTATTTAAGTAAGAGGTGCATTTGCAAGGTAGTCGTGCAGCATGCCGTCATATTCGCTGCAGTTTATTGCTTTTCTTAAAAAATCGAGTACATTAACTCAGATTAAAAGTCCGTTTTAGGAAAGTGTTGATAATGATAAACAAGGATGCGCCACATTGTGGAATTAAACGGTTTTTAACTTCCTAAAACAGTCGTTATTGTTGCTCATAGATTGTTTGGATATTGACAAAAATAATTCTGCTGTTATCTATGAAAAGCATATTTAACTCGTTGTAATAAAACAACAAAAAATACTTAAGCCTAACTAATTGTTAGGAATTCATTCGACATGAAAAATGATATGGTAGAAAAACGCTGCAATCAGGAAATCCCGAGTGGTGTCCCATCGGGAGAATTGCCCCACTTTGAATGATTTCGGATATATTCGCTTAACAATGATTTACGATTTGTTGGAATAATTAATATTGGATATTGGATTTATTGAGATATAATATAAGTTATTCTTATCTTAAGAATACATGGGTTGCTGTCTCAAAATTGTCTCAAAACTGTGTATTCGTACCGTATTAACACCAAGGAAGAGGAGCATCTCTCCCGCAACGAGGGGTTGAATCACATATTTTCGGAGTAGATACCCCGTTTAAAAATTTTTTCGTTTATTTTCAGTGATGCCCCCCGTGGAAGAAGAATGATAGGCCTCGTCGGCTTTTGACTTAACGTTACTGCCGATTAGTCGGGGGTACACGAAGCAGCACATATTTTCGAAACCTCGTCTCCTACTCTTAGATGAACGGACCGTCGAAGAAGTTCATCTAGGTCCTACTGGACTTTTAGGAACAGGAAATGAAAAATGTTTAATGAAACACATAAAGGAGTTTTTCCAACTTCTTTACGTGTTTCATTAAACATTTTTTTCCCATTTTTCCAATGGGATTCTCTCCAGATCGAGAGACTGTAAAGAGTCTTACATACGAGTTCACCGATAAATTATGTGTTAGGTGTCGATTTAATCATGAAAAACAAAATCTGTGGGTCAGCTTCTGGACCCTGGATTCTTTTAACCTTTAAAAAACATTACGTAAAGAAAGAAGTAAGGCAATGGACTTTAACTAATCCTGTCAGATGAGTTTCTCGATTATGGTATAAGGAAGGCTGCTACAGTAAAAACAGCTGCTTCTTAATTTAGAATTCATGAATTTCTCTCTATACCTGGACGTTATCTCACAACATTTTTACTCTTCTACGCCACAAAGAATATTTCTATACGATACAGAGTAACGACAAAGCACATATTCAAACTATTTTCACAGGTATCTCAAAAACTCGCAAATATAGAAAGAAAAAAGCCGCGGAAGTTCCAGCAAGCACAAAGAAAATATAAATAAATCGTGAAGATTGTCTCTAATACTGAAATTACGTCAGAGATCAAACTGCAGCAAAACCATCAGGGGTTGAACCATCAACTACAAACACACGTCCGGCCATGAGAAAAATACTAGTAGTCAACGGAAGAACATGGAAGATTTTACATTGTCAATAAATTATTTTTATCTAACGAGTGTTGGAAAAACCATTACGTCACAACGCAGGTAGCGGTTACACGAGCGCTGCATATTATATAACTGTAAAAAATTTCAACTGGCCAACGGTATAAAATCAAAAAGAAACATTTAACAACTGAGTAACCTTTATAACATCATTTACTGTTGGCATTCTTTCTGTTATAAATAATTATTAAATGAAACGACAGGGATATTTGTGCCAGTTTAGTGAATTATGTATATATAGCTAAGAGAGATGGCCAAAAAAGGTTTTTTATATTCCTATCTCCTTTTATTATTATTTTTGGTTACTTACACTACCTTTAACTTGTTTATAAATTTATAACCTAACGCAATAATAACGTAGGCTTCCACGGCTAGAGTCAGTTAAAACTAAATGTGTTCTGGGTTTGGAGCGTGTCATAATTAATTGAAAACTCGACGTTTCGCCAACAATCACATGGGGCTTCTTCAGCAGAGGGAAAGGTGGTAGGCAACAGTTAGCACGGTAACTCAACATGCAAACCGCGCCAGAGGCTAACTAACTAAACGAGAAGCAGTTGATCACGATGATAAACATGTGAACTCAACTGCAGCTGATTTTCGCCTTTGGCATGGTTCATATGCTAAATTACCGTGATCAGCTGCTTCCCGCTCAGTTAGTTTCGCCTCTGACGTGGTTTACACGTTGAATTACCGTGCTAACTATTGCCTACCACCTTTCCCTCTCCTGAAGCTGCCCCATATGACTGTGAGCGAAACGTCGAGTTTTCAATTAATATATGACACAGCCCAAATTGCGATTTTTATTTTTAAATCGTAATGTAGAACATATCTTTTCTTAAGTGGGGCAACTTTCCCAGATTAACCTTACACAGAATTCATGCTATTTCCCAAATTGTGGAAGGTCTCTTGATTAAAAAAAAACATCTCAAATTCACAGTTTATCATAGATTTAAAAGTATTTAAAATAATTCAGTACGTGGTAACTTTTGATGGTTAGAAATAATTTCAAGCAACAATAATATTAGACCAAAAAAGAATTAAGTATGCTTTTCAGAGTATAGCCCCATGATATATACTAATAATAAATTAAATACGTATGTATATAAAAATAAAACTATTTGAATGCAAACAGATTTCAAGTCATACAATGATATGTACTTTTCTTTTAATTTTAAAACTTCTATTTGACCGATCTGCCGACATGTTAAGAAATATATAGAATCTGCTGAAGGTACACAACAAAGGTAAATACTTTGCAAACGACTTTTAATGAATAAAATCGCTATTCATCTTTGATAATATCAAAACTAAAGTGGTACGAGGAGAATTAGTAATAAAACAATAACCGCATGGTTTCCACTAACCGTCAATTGAACGTTATCCATACCGCTTGATATGATAGATCCTTAACAAGGCGACGTTCAATAATAATTAAAAAAAAGGGAAATGCATATTTCAACATATGCAGTATTGTACCAAACGTACAAACAGCGTAAGTTCTTGTAAGCTCTCACGGCCGGTATTAGGCATATTAACTTCTTCCAGGTATTACTTTTTTCAATCGATGTTTCGCGAGCTTTTTCAGAATCTTCCTGTAGACTGATTCTACGGTGATTTGACACCGTACATAGACCGCGAAAGTACAAAACGCATATATAAGCACTGTTGCTAAAATTGGCTGCTAGAACAATACCTAATCATAAAAGTGGAGTTTGCGTAGACGAACATCAGAAATAATTGCTCTGTATTTTATAATAGGTTCAATTCAACTCTTACATATGCAAACACGATTTGTGTCGCTATAAAAATCTTACGAACTGGCTTTAGAAAACGTGTTTTTTTTTAGAGGAAAATTACATGTTTAGAATAGGGTGCATGGGTATGAATAAAATATATAAACTTCATATGAATTATGTGTAAAATAAGAAATTGAAAAATCATCTACACGATTGCCCTCATGACATCATGATATTTATTTGCATTTATTTATCTTCTATTTATATCGATTCTTCTATTTTAAAAATGTAATTCTACTTCAACTTTAGTATTATTATGTAACAGTTATACAAAATAAACATGTGTAACAAGTATCCGAGAATGACGTATAAAAGCATAGCGTGCATGATTAATTCACATTAAAATGTTCTTCATAAACTAATTCCAATCATTTCCATTACGCCCCATAGGCTCTAACCATAACTCTCGTTTTATTATATTTTTTTCCCAGATTTTGAACATTTTTCTCTTGCATTTGAATAGTGGGGCAATATAATATTTAGAATAATCTTTATAATAACCGCAGGATTCCACGACCAGAATCAGTTAAAACTAAACATTTCGTCCACAATTATATGGTTGCTCTTCAGGAGAGCGAAAGGTGGTAGGCCATAGTAAGCACGGTAACTCGGCGTGTAAACCACGCCAGAAGCAAAACTAAGTTAGGTTCGCCTCCGACGTGGTTTACACGTTGAGTTACCGTGATAATTGTAGTCTACCACCTAAAGAGACCCCATATGATTGTCGAGTTTTCAATTAACCATAACACGGTCCAAAACACGTTTACTTTTAACCTTTATAAGTTTTATTTCCCATATTCCACAAAGTGTCACGTCGTTTTCTTTATACAAGAATATTTTGAAATTGTTTTCTGTCAAACATATCTAAATAAATACTATGACGTCATGAGTAATTTGGCAAGCATTTAAAAATCACAGCTTTAATTTTTTTTGTTAATAAAAATTTGAACTTTTTATGCGCTGTATTAAAGAATCTTTTATACTATATAACCTTACAAAATTAGTCCTATATCCTACTTTAATTATGGACTTTTAGAATCTTTTAATGCATTTGTCTTTTTATAGTAAGACTCGTTTATTTTTATCGTTAAACTCACAATCAGTCAATAGTTTTAATGATATCATGAATGGAACTCTGAAATAGGTAGTAATAGGATCTATTAATTGAAAATATTTTCGTCTACGAAACACTTCCATTTTACCCCAAAACTCAACTGTTTTGGAGATGTTTACGATCATGAAATTTTAGCATTTGCACCGCTCTTATATTATGTTACCCAAGTGACCGTAGAATCAGTTTACATCAGTCTAAAGATCTTCACGAAGCAGGCAATATGAACAACGAAACGTGGACCCAAACAAATAGCACGCGACAAAGTACAAAAGAAGTTTTTGGGATGTGCAAACTGCGTGTGTGAAAACTTCATAGTACGAGAGATAAACATGTTTTTTACCACATATGAAGTGGAAAACAGCCTGTATTCATCTATTTCAATGCGGATAATATGACAAACACTAAACCATTGGCGCACACAAAAATTCGATTAATTCGTCAATTTCCTGAAACAATTGTTCCGAACTAATTAAATATTTTGTGTGGTACGCAGGGCACCAATACTTTAGTGTCAGCACTTCTTTGAAGAAAAAGTAGTGATCATATTTGCGTAAAGAATTTAAATTACTAATATAAAGACATGGTATGCAATCGTAATTTATTACTACGTTTTCTTTTAATATTGTGTATGTATTGGTTTCATGAATGTTATAGATACAGTTCAATAAACCATGTTTCTACAATTTTCTAAAAATACGCGTTCCCCAAAGTCCATTTAAATTAATACAATAACTTGAATAATGACATGTATTCTCAAATTTAAACAGATTAATTGAAAAATGTTTCGGCGGCAGTTTCTGCTCTCGGGAGCTACGTAAGTACAAAACAAAACGTTTGATAACAAAAAGAAATGTCGTAATAAATTTATAATTTTACAGTCTTTTTTCTATGTGCTAAATTATATTTGCGAAAATAAAAAGAAGTCAAGCATGGAGACATGAAATACCATAAAAATTTACTGAAATTATAAATTCAAACTACTTAGCAATAAATTTTTCGCTTTGCTAGTTACCACAATCTAAACTGACCGGCAAAAAACGCCCACTTGATTTTCTTGCATAATTCTACAATTATTACTTTAAGTTTCTATTGATTTTGTATAATTATTCATAAGTATTCATTATGTGTGCAAGATATACATTACTATTGAACAAATTAAGAAATTAGACCAGATCTAAGTTTAATTTCAGAAATCAACAAATACGATTTTTCTCTTAAAATAAAATTAGTTACTTGTAGTGATAATCTAAAACTTGTTTATACTCCAGCAGCTTCAGCTATATCGTGTAATGTTAGTGGCTTTAAATAAATTAATTTTTTTAAATAAACTTGCGGAATTGCTTGAAATTCTTCTTGAAGCACAAATCGCAGCTTTGCACGTCGGCGAATGCGCCTCTGTAGTTTAAGGCAAAGATAGGATTAATATCTGGGCGACGCCTCCACCAATAAAGTGAGAAAATGGAATCATGGCTTCTTCAAAAACTTCCTCTACGTATCTACGAGCGTTCAGTGCACCATGTGAGGTAGGTACAGTGAAAGAATTTAATAACCGCGGTGCTTGCCAGTAAATAAGGAGATACGTGCATCTTTGTGGGATATATTGTAAATACATCCTCCATTCAATAGAAAATAAAGGATCTATTCTTGATGAATAATTACAAATAGAAGTAGGTTCACTTTTGAATAAAGATTGATTTCATAAATTCCAACTGTTTAAGAACCTTGACAAGCAGACGGCATAGTACCACATACATATAAATATTATTGGAAATATTACGTTTGCATTTAATATTTATACATTTAATTACCGTTGAATGGATAATTTTCGCATGTCTAACACACCCGATCTACTTAAGAGACGGAAACTTTTGACATGACTTTCTATGTATATTTACCAATTATGCATCAACACGCCACGATGTTTTTTTTATATACTTTGTTATATACCGTTGTATACAATATTTCCGAACTTATGCAATGAAAATGTGTTACTTCTAGTGATGTCTTATATAAACACACAAACAGCATTTAAATAATTTTCATTTACATTTAGTATTCACACATTTAACTATGGAATAGTTCGATGTCATATGTCCTTTTTTTTAGCAGTAGGTAAAAACAGTGAGATGTTGATTTTATATTATTTATACGTTAAAATAAGACGTGACATTTTTTTTTAATTTTCATCGTTATATATAATTTCACCCTTCCCAAGTGATAAAGTATTTTTGGAATAAGCTTTATTTCCAAAACGTTAAATGTCGTCTTAATTAAAATTCAAAGTTAATAAGTAATATTCTTGGAAGTACTATTGAATAGTAATTAAAAGAATACAAACCAAACATTTCCAATAATCTTTATATGTATGTATTACTCTGCCACCTGCTTATCAAGTTTCTTAAGGAGCTGGAGTTTACCTAAAATTCTCTCTTCAATAGTAATTAAATCCGTGAATATTAAATGCAGACGTAATATTTGCCAATAGTCCTTGTTTTATTACCAGGTCTATCTACCTGCCTACATTTACTTAGAATCCATCAAGAATAGAGCCTTTTATTTCAATAAGTAAGTAACACAAAAGTGTTCATAATTCGCTAAACGCCATTCATAATGAAACAAGTATACATAATGTCCATAACTAAACTAAAAAAATAATCAAAGCGGATACAACAGAAAAGAAAATTGAAGTGATTAACCATAAATTAATACGTAGAAATCATACTATTCCATACTATAGAAAATATTTTCCACCACATACAGCTTCTCTTGTCGGAGCTTTTATATGCACTATTTTCTTTTATTTTATCCAATAGAGCAGATAATTACAAGAAATCCCACAAAGATGAGATGGTGACGTCACCATGTCAATGGCAGTTATTGCGAAAAAATTAAAAATATCGAAAAATGGTGTATTTACAACATTAAAACGGGTTCTTTGGCTGATAAGAAACGTTCTGGACGCAAAAAGAAGACAACAGCTGCTGAGGATCAGTTCATGGTTCTTCTTTCAAAAAGAAACAGATTTCTAACGGCTCCGGAAATAACGTAGCATGTCAATGTCTCAGGAAGAAATCCTATTTCGCATTCGACCGTGAAACGAAGATTAATTGCGGCAGGCTTAAAGGGACGAGTAGCTGCCAGAAAACCGCTTTTGAAAGTTCAAACTAAAAGAAAAAGATTGCAGTGGGCACAGGAACACAGACACTGCACATTCGAACAGTGGTGCAACGTGCTGTGGACAGATGAGTCCAAATTTGAAACATTTGGCTCCAAACGAAGGACGTTTGTTAGGCGACAGGTTGGTGAAAGAGTTAGTGAACAGTGTATTTTACCTACAGTGAAGCACGGTGGAGGTAACGCAATAGTTTGGGGCTGTTTTGCAGGAATAGCTGTATGTGATTTAGTAAGAATACAGGGAATACTTCGTAAAAAGGGCTGTCTCAAAATATTACAAGAGAATGCTGTACCAAGTGGGGAACGATTACGAGGTCGAAACTTTACGTTTCAAGAGGATAACGACCTTAAGCATTCTTCTCGTGTATGCACAAACTATCTAGCATCTCTGGAAGAAGAAGATCGTTTAAAAAGAATGGTTTGGTCACCTCAGTCTCCTGACCTGTCGCCTATCGAAATAATATGGGATGAACTGGACAGAAGGATTCGCCAAAAAGGAGTAACTAGTTCACAAGATTTATGGAGAAAGCTCCAGCAAGCATGGACCGAGATCCCAGCAACATTTTTGAAACCTTTAATTCTAAGAATGCCACGAATATGTACCGCAATAATTAAGTCAAAGGGTGGACATATAGACGAAAAATCCGTATACACCTAATTATAATTAGTACAACATTTCTTTTTGGAATATTTTTAGTTTTGTATAGTATACTCAATGTACAGAAGTAAATTAAATTACAAATAACTTTTTCTTTTTATTCGAATTAAAAAAAAAACTGTATTTTTTAATCGCCCCCAAATATGTGAACGGTAGTGTATATCGGACGGGTGGGCGCTTTTGTTTGCCGGTGAGTTTATATAAAAACGTTAAGACCATTTATGGAGTTTTGGAAATGTTAATAATAGTACGTTAATATTACACGATTATTGTTCACTTATTGACAGAAATCATTGAGAAGTATTCAAGAGCAAGCGATCGGGCGGCAAGAAAATATTTCAAACATGTTAAGTCTAAGCAAGTGGTCATGCCTATTCGCATTGGTAGTCATTACTGAGAATATACTGTTGTGTTAAAATTTAGAGCTGTTGAAAAATGTTCATTAAAAACGAAGAATTTTGATATACGATAAACTAATGTTAGCATTCCACTTCCATCGTAAAGATTGAAAAATAAATCATTTCAAAAGTAAGGCGCGCAGGCTTTTCGTCAAACTTTTTGTGATGTCACCAGGCCGTGATAAAAAAACTATTTCACTATTTAACGTTAGCTTTGTTCCAATAGAATTCGCAAACTACTCAGAGCCAATCATATGCTGTGAAATCAGTCAGAAAATAGTTTCAAATTTCTTTCAGGCGATTTCTATTGGAACAAGTCTATTAAAAAGTAATTGAACGTCGTTTTGTATTTTTGATATTATTGTAAATAAATGGAATAATAATGCTGAAATGGCTATTATTTTTTGCCGAGATAGTAAGGAAAAGCTAATTAATCTCATATCATATCTAAGTCGGCGGCAAGGTAACATCACATTAATCATTGGTGCGTTTTAAATCAAATGATTAAAATTTAAATGTTAAAGATTTTTTTCTCTTAAAATAGTGAAATTTGAATGAACACAGAAAAATCATCGTATTCCTCCATAATCATTACATACAACTTCTAAAACAAATAAAGGAAAAGTTATTCGCTTCATTCGAAGCGAAAATACAAACTTTTGTAAAAAAATAATTGTTAAAATTGTAATTTTCAAATTTATTATTTCTTTTTTATGATATCAAAAAATGTGTAAAGTTTTGTTGAAATTTTCACAAATTTGCCCTAAAACAAAAACAACGTTCTAAATTTAAACAGCAAATTTAGTATTCCAACTATTTTCTCTGATTCGATAAGGAGTATGTTTAGTAAGCGTTTCATATGATAGTTTATGCTAATTAGTAGTCGCTTTTATCACTTTTTATATCATGCTATGTATTAAGCGACAAGAATGAAAATCGCTTCAGTGTGGCCGTCGCTTATTCGCCTACTCGCTCGTTCATTCGCTCACAAATGTTTTCGAACAACGATTCTTATAATGTGTACTTACGTAGCATAAACAGTCTTATAGTTTAATCGCATGGAACATTTTTCCCATAAAAGAATAGAAAATACCAAACACCAAGAATATGTAAATTTTCCGGAAACTATGTACTCCCCGCTGATCAATATTAATTGTTAATTTTTTAATTTGACTGTTTCAATTACTCATACCTGCAATACTAGATAAACCTCTACAAACGCAGTTTATACAATATCTACATTACTTTAAACTCTTCCCTATTTCTTACTTTAGCTAATTACACCACATTGGGATATACAAATATGTACAACATGGAAGCGCTTGGCCATTATATATTACATATTAGGATAGAAGATAAAACTCATAAAACCAATACGTCTATGCAAAGCTACATCGTGTAGTTAAAGTTCTTATCCGCTATATAATATACTTATTTGTATCAACGACAACATCGAGACGGATTCCAAAACGACAAAAGAAATATACCGCAGAGGACGATTTAATTATTCAAGGCTCGTCCAGAAAATACAGAACGGTGACGCACTGCACAGCAGTCCCTTCCCTATCTCAAAGTTCTTGACTTGGGAAATTATGAAGAGCTCAATGAAGTAATAATTTTGTCATTACGAGCATTGGTGTCAAATGAGCAACAGCGGCACTGAGAAAATGATGCAATATTATGAAAAATGCTTCATTAACAGCCACAAGAGATAGCGAGCGGTGGAAATGCGCCGTAGTCACTTTTGGTAACGTACACGCCCTTTTACTTGCAAGTAGTAGTTACAGTGTAGTTACCAGTTGCGACTCGAAATGTCTTTGTTAGGAGACCAAAAGATGATACACGCTCAAGTTGATCTGGGCTACCCTCAAGAACAACGACGCAGTAAGAAACCTAAGTTTTAAGAATGGAAGATGTTTGTAAATTTGTGAAAGAAGAATTTTCAAGAAAATTGGGAACAGCCTTGTAAATACGTGATTGATATTTGTATATTAAATATTTAATGTGTATTAGTCTGTGCTCCCTATTGTGTCTTCAAACTTTATGTGAAACAAATTGTAACGCTTTCCACCATTTCTACTGCTGAGCGAACTTACTCCTACCGCTCGCCATCTCTCTTGGCGCGTACAATATTTTTTTAATTAAGACTTAAACAGAGCACATCAGATACGCTCAGAAACAATAAACAAAAAATAATGCTAAAATAGCTTCCTGCTGGTATTGATGGAATTATTTACGACAAAAGCAATGCAAAGAGAGAAAGAAACACAGGACCCACGGACATGTTTCTACCTACCCGGCGTCATCAATGTGGTTCCAAGAGTAGAGTATATAGAAACATGTCCGTGGGTAGCATTAGTTTTGGGTTATTATTTCTAGAAATTTTCTAATGTATTCTGTACCTCGCTATAAGCCTGTGACAATCGTTTACATCTGCAGTTTCCTAAAGCGCTCCACCGCACTCCGTCTCATGTTAAGTAATCTAAGAACTGCTTGAGAGATGGCTTGGAGAACAGTACGCGGTTTATGTCTAGGCAGGTATGTGTTTATTGGCACTAGGAGACGCCAAGAAATAGCTAGTCGTTTCGAATGTTGTATTAAGTGTGAGGCTAACAGCGGTACAAAGTGGAGTAAAAAAATACTCTCGGAACCACGTTGATGACGCCGAGTAGGAAGAAAGATACTCGTGGATAGTGTGCCTGTTCTTACCTTGCGTTGCTTTTGCATTAAATAACTCCGTCAATACAACGAGGAAACTATTTTAGCATTATTTTTTGGTTGAAAATTACACGTTCTTTACTTTCTGAACGATCCTCGTATTTTCTATCCGCTGTTAAAAACAAATTATCGTGGTACCTATCAATTTAACATTACACATGTAATAATTTTTTATATGTTTGTACTTATAAAATCACACTGGCTTTGCTTCTAAATCCTTCTCGGATTATTTAAAGCTATTCAACATCTATATTCTTAGAATGGAATTAATCTGTTCTTTGTTACGTTTAACGATACAATTCGAAACATATTGTAATACAAATTATTTTCCCTCCTATAATTTGATTTAACGAATAATTATAAGATAATGTTAGTTCTGAGCTCCTTTCCTTGTGTTAAATGAGCAATATCTTATAAACTACAGAAAGTATCAAACATAAAGGAATCTATTTTTTCTATGCTACATCAGCTATAAACATTATATTAGTAGTGCGCTCTATTATTTAGATAGTGTCAAATTTGGAATACTTAATGCATGCATTGGAATGCTGTATAGAAATAATTAAAAAGAATCTTTTTGTGTTCATACACCCAAGTCCGTTAATGGTACTATAAGCATTTCAAAAATTTTGAACGAAAGACCATATCAAGAAAGCTTTTCAATACTTACTGTGTTACCTGTTCCTATACATGGAGCTACAAATTGTTTGAGGAATATGCGCCTATCCTATTTCTTAACATTCACAACGAAAGATATTCTAAATTCGAAATCTTTATAAGTCAAGCTTTTACTATATTGTCAATACCATTAGGTCAAATAGTTTTCATCACAGTATATAACAAACTTCCGTTATTAAATTCACTAATCTAAACCTATATATACATAAGTATAAAATCATAATCGAATCACATGCTTAACATATCTCATTCTTGTCCTGTGAAGTGTACTTCCCTGTATTCGCAGAAGATAACATGAGTCTTTATGGCTGTTAGTAAGGTAAGTACTATATATTCAAAAAGAACTAAAGCACGCTCTGCCCAATACAGTTCTACTGTCTAGTGATGCTGCAATTAGTCTATGTATCAGTACATGCACGTTCTCAGCAAGGGTACTACTAATGAAAAGAAAGGTGTCAGGAAGATGGAATGTAAATGCTCTACTCCATTGCACATGTCCTCCTCACAGAAGCACATGTGACCAGTGCCGCTACTTTCCATCATGCACACATGATCCACCATGAACAAATTTATCATTAAATGGGATGTACATGTTCTTCTTACTACCTCGTAGGCTAAAACAAAGAAAAATTAAAAGATATTAGTATTTTTCATATATTTAAAAGTATAATAAATTGCTGGTGTAATGTGTTATGGTAAATACCCAAGCAATCGCTTAATTATTCGATTAATATTGTACACCGCCGTTCGGTGAAGTTCGGTCGTACAATAAAAATCTATTATATCACACTGTATACAATTATTAATACATAAGATTAGAAAAATATTAAGCATACACTCTTTTCTAAGGGATTAAAGCCATAAATTATTATGTAAAGTAGAAATATTGCGACGACCACAATAAAGTCCGTTTTATTATCATTCCAAGAATTTCTCGAATGTGCCGATCTTTTGAAACGGGTCGTTTGGGAATTATTAACGAACAATACAATTTAGGAAATATACCGCAGTATCATTCTTGTTTATTTATCACAGGCGTAAAGATATAAATTTGCTTCATTTTACTGTTAAACGTGTGTTGGTGTGCATCTGTCGTTTTTGCGCGAAAGTTTTAAGAAAATTTACTTCAAAATGGCACGTGGCAAACCTACCAGTGTAGAAAAACGTTCACGCATTATTACGCTGTTTGAAGAAGGATATTCGGGGCGACAAATTGCTGAAAAAATAAATATGTGAAGTTCAACAATAAATGACATTATAAAGCGATATCGGACAACTGGAACTATAGAAAATCGTGTTCGCCCTGGAGCATCTAGGAAAACAACAAAAGCTGAAGATTTGAGAATTGTATTATTAAGCAAACGCAATAGAAAATTAACAGCGCCACAAATAGCAG